>JAOTQH010000050.1:655897-684672 GCA_025631255.1 Cornus kousa
ACGACATTGTCACTCAAACAAATAGTTTACAAATATTCATAAAGAAGTGGATGGTATTTTAGGTCTTCTATTTTTTTTCTTTTTCTTTTTGCCCTCTCTCAAGTTGAGAATATTCAATGAGGAAGGTTTTAAGAGCATTTTTACCAAAGCAAAGGATTTAAAAATAAATAAAGAGAAAAAGAAGAAGAGTTGCATTTAGATTGAAGAATAAATATTAATGTTTAATTACCTTTGGTTTCAAGTTAAAAATAAAATATAAAAAAATTACCTTTGACTTCAGCAGCATTTCCCTATTTTATATTTACAAATGTGTATATACGTCAATAAATTTATGGCCATTGGCACTAGCTGTCAAATAATAATTAAATTGTTTGGCATTATAGAAATCATAAAAATCACATTCATAGTACCATGTTGGATCCAAGATGCATGTTATATATAAAATTCTCATTGCTTACATGCTCAGCATTTAAAAAAATTGAGCATACATGAAAGTCAGCAGTGAATAGATAAGCCCCTAATAATAGAAGTTTAAATATAGTTTTATGGTTGAACATATGACTTGAAGAAAACTCCCCACCATCAATGGCTTGTGATTTGGACATCAAAAAAAATAATATATATATATATATATATAGTTTATTAAAAATATCACTAAATTTTTACCGTTGAATATAAAAACTTAAACTATCTTTTTAATTGTCAACTAGAATTTAACGGTTAATACTTAAGGTATGCATATATATATTTCAGCACACCAGAAATCAAGTTAACATTATTATAATATATATATATATATATATATATATAATTAGTTGACAATCTAATATTATGCAACTAATTGATAATGTAATCTGATGAAATGTAAATGTCTATGATTAATGAACTAAAAGAAAGGGGTATTTTGAAAAGAAAGGAAGAATTAAGAAAGAAAAATAATTTTATTTTGTTAGTGATAACCCAAAACAGGATTTTAATTAATTGTTGTCAAAGATAAAATATAGTAAGAGATAATGAGTAATGATAGAGAGTCCAACGGTTAGACACATGATAACATCAATCCTTATTCACATAAATCAGTTAGACTGTATGACTTTCAAACTCCAAATTATTATTCAAAGATAATTATTTACCAATAACTTGGACACACGTTAATTTTAAATTTAAATTGTCCAATGATATAGTGACACAAATCCATTTTTGAATTTAAAATATATAAAGATTTTTTAAAAAATAAAATAAAAATGTTAATTTTTTATCTCTTATATTTAAATTCAAAATGAATACACATCACTCTATAATTGTGTCATTTAAATTCAAGAACAAATAATTTTATGGTATCTATGTCAAAAAATTTCACAGGCATTAGCATTATCAAATAATTATATTGTTTCTCATTATAAAAATATTTAAAATCACATTGATTGTACTATATTGGATCCTGTATGTGGATTACAAAATTCTCAATACTTGCTTTCTCCGCTTAAGCATTTAATGAAATTGATCATACAACAAAGTCAACGATGGATACATATTAACCCCTTCATGCTTATGATACAAGTTTAAATATAGTTTTAATGTTTCCGCATATGAGTTGAAAAAAAAGCCTCCCCTCCATCAGTCGCTTGTGATTTGGACATAAAAAAATTATACGTATAACTCATTCAAAATATATATATATATAAAACTCATTCTCAATATAATTGCATGCAACACAATTAATAATGTAATCAAAGGTTGCAAACCCTTCCTTTGTCAAAGTCCTTAACCAATTATAGTCATTTCTTACCACCTATATTTTATTACGAGATTTCTAATTTGTAAATGTTATATTAGAAGTTAGAGATGCCAATATTTGAAATCGGACTTCTAAAAATAATGAGGAACAATTCAACAACTGAACTACGAAGGCATTCACAATTCACGCTCTTATTCAACACCATCACCACAACCAACAATAATAAATTACCCAAAAAATAAAAAAATAAAAAAATAAATCCAACAATAAATACTAATAACAATAATAATGTCATATAAATTAGATTAATTAGGTTACAATTAGACAAAAAATCCTTAACCCAATATCAATTCAAGTTGAACTTGTGCAATCAGACAACTCGAATCCAACCAAACTTACGATGAATATACTTATTAATAGTATTACTATTTACTGTATAAATTATAGGATAATCTGCAAGAACCCGTTATATACTAAATGTGCAATAAATTCCTTTTTATTTAATATCAACATATAATCTCTTAACATTTTAAAAATGTGTACAATTTGCTCCCACCATCAACAGACCGTTAAAAAAAATCCATTTATAGTCAATTATGAGAAATAATAATAATAAAAAAAAAAGTTATATGAAAATTCAAAAATACCCTTTTAAAATAACTATATTGCCCCTCACAAACTTGCAATATAAGCACATAAAATGAAAAATAATTTTTAAACGGATCAAGTGATTTGTTTGACTAACAAGTTTTGATTGGTACAAAGATGACAATTAAAAGTTAGAGGGGCCAAATGGCCACTCAATTCACTTTGATGCATCGGTCCAACTATCATTATTCGCGTTCAATTTGGTCCTCAAAACGGGCTAGGCCATCTCCGTCGTTTACAATCAAACAGTATTAATGGGCCAGCCCATTGTCATCAATGGGCCTCTTGTAGTTCCTAAACAAGTCCATTAATCGCCCCCTCGATCTTTTGTCTCGGAGGATAATCTATATGAACAGGTGGGAGACAAACAGAGTGGAGTTATAGAGAGAGAGTGTGTCTAGAGAGAGAAAAATGGTGGGGGTTCTACAATCGGCGTCTTTGTCGACATTGTCGCCGACTCTCCATATGTCCTCAGCTCGACCTTCTCGCTCATCATCTTTATCTCTCATCAGTCTGCCTTCTTCTTCTTCTTCTTCTTGTTCTTGTCGACTCGCTGTTCCTCGCTCTTCTGCCTATAACCCTTCTAGAAGACTCGCTCTCTTGCATCTCAGCAGCGGTATGTATTCAATCCTAATTTTCATCAGCAGTAAAACCTAGAATTTGGCTATATATACAACATATATTATTGTGTATGTATATATATATTTGTAGGATGTGAAATGGGCATTGGCTCATCTGTTTGGTTTCCTGGAAAACTGAGGGAAAATGTTGGACTTTTATATTTTGTGCTTGTTTTAATTTTGAAACAAACAAAATCTTAAAGCAAACTCGACCATATAAATTATATATGAAGTTGTTAAGCTGATAATTTATAAAATAAAGAAAAATTATATGATGCACACATCAAATACATTATATGTACATATATGCATTCATATATACATGAACATGTATTACTTATTTGTTTTTTTATTAGTATTTACACAAGCATGTATTCTCATGTGTTTTTTAATTAGTATTTGCACAAGTATGTACTTTTTTTAAGCATACACATACACGCAGACCTACAGGGGACAGATGTCATTGTTCTTGGTTGCTGTGAAAATGTGGAAAAGAAAGAAATAGTAATATTGAAGCTTGGATTAGGACCAAAGGAAACAGTAATATTTTCCTTAATTGAGCTTACTACGATTCTGTAGCTTAGTTGAGAGAGTTTTCATTTATTTTCCCTTGTAATTAAAACAATGAAAATCGCGTATAATTTGTTTTTTTTGTAAACTTTTTTTTTTTTTTTTTTTTTTTTCTTGCTTTATCTACAACTGAGCAGAGGACATTTTTATGCTTTTGATGAGCATTCTCCAATAGTTAATCTTGTTCGCATAAATTTCTTCTCAGTTGAACCTTATACAATTTAAGGATATCAAATTGTCCAAACAAACTAAAATTGAGAACCAATAATAGAATACCAATTTGTTAATGACTTAATGTCGTGCCCCCACACAAATTTCATAGTAAATTTTCCATCAGTCTTCAAATTTGAGGCTTGAACTGTAAAAGTACCAAAATGGCAAACCAATATTACAATACAGACTAATAAACTAAAATAATTATCCAATTATAAGGAAATATGACATCAAACACGATAATCAAATTACTGTCTTAACATAAATATACCATAGCAATGTCCACTCTAAATCTTCCTACATCTATAGTTCACTACATAGCCCTCTCAACAAAAGAAATAAATCCTAAGAGTAAAAAATGACCATATTCAAGCTTCATCAACTTCCAAGTTACTGCAACTGGCCATCGAAATTTGGTTCAAGTATTAACTGAAAGATGGTCAAAGGGGAGTTCATGAATCAGCAAGTTACATCGCTCAATAAGTGACACTCTTATTTTATATCAAAACGTAACTGTATAAATATAAGGATGCTACTAGAATTAGTATTATGAATAGACATGTATCCTCTAACTATACTAACATAATCCAATTCTCAATCTATTTTCACAATCAATTTAATATTCTATATTAACTACCTTCATTTACTTATACAATATTTTCTCTCGTTTATGGTTTCTATTCATCATTCCTTAAGTCTTATGACTTGGTCTCATATACAAAATTACACCTCTACTTAATTAACTGAAATTTCAGTTGATCATTCAAGAATCTCATATTCAAGACCTTACACAGCTACCCCTTTTTGTATTTGTTCTTTCCAGTTTTGAGCTAAACATGTTTTTGGGTCACATATTCAATGTTGGATGAGAGTCTAAATTACTCGATTTTTTCCTTCACTTCTTTTACTGGATGGCAGGGTTTGGAAATACCTATGTGCAGCCATATCACTCTATTCTTCTAAGAATACAATGACTTGATATGCATAAAAGCTTGAATTGATTTAGCAATCATTTATGGACTCTTATTTGTTATGCAGCTATCCCTCAGTCCCAGCTATTTGGTGTAAATGCATCCACATTGTTAAGAGCAGAGGGGAACACGATAGAGGCCAGTTCAACTGCAGATATGGAACGACCAAGTACTGTTGTCACTGAGGAGAATTCTTTAGAGTGGGTCAAAAATGACCACAGAAGAATGCTCCATGTTGTTTATCGTGTTGGGGATTTAGATAAGACTATAAAGTACGTGTATTGGATATAACATTTACTGCTTGCTACACTAAGCTGCTGCTTTATATTCTTACTTAAAGGAAACACATGGTTTGAAGTCAGAGCTGACTAGTTTGTTGTGGCTACAGATTCTATACGGAGTGCTTGGGAATGAAGCTGTTGAGGAAGCGTGACATACCAGAAGAGAGATATACAAATGCTTTTCTTGGATATGGGCCTGAAGATTCCTATTTTGTCGTTGAACTTACTTACAGTAAGCCTTCTGATTGATCAGCATCTCCGTCATATTATCCTGGAAGATTGAATATATATATATATATATATATATATTTTCATTGGCAAGAAACACACACACACCCACTTTCCCCTTTGGCGACTTGAACCTTGGACCTTCACTTCTTTTGAATTTTCAAATGTGTATAGTCTATTAATGAAATCTGTTACTCTTCCCTCTTACTGTATGCTGACTTCTTACTGGTTTTGGGTTAATAATGGTTTCAGATTATGGAGTTGACAAGTATGACATTGGAACTGGTTTTGGACATTTTGGTATTGCAGTTGAGGATGTAAGTTCATTTTGCTTAAAAAAAAGGATTGTCTATCTTTGGTTATGACCACATCTCGGCTTACTACCAGATATGTTGCACCATAAATTTCTATTAATTGAGATGGATTTGCATTCCACAGCCATCATCATATTGAGTAAAATCATAGAATATGTTTCACCATAGGTCCATAGTTTTGTATTACCCTAAGTGCCATCAGTTCTGAAGACAAAATGATGAAAATTAAAACTGGCAATTGTATTCGATAACAAGTGGTTCGAGCTCAGTTTTCTATGCTAGCGAATGCATAATAAAGTATGCTTATAAGGTGGAGTTTCAGCTTATCCCCATTCAATTGCCTCCTAAAATGAGGAGAAAAATGAGTAAGTCGCTTTACTTTGGTGCTGTTTTGAAATATTTTAAATTGTGTTGAGAATTTTTAAGTGCTGATTTGATACTGAATTGCGAATTTTGAATTTTTTTTTCTTTTTTTCCAAGGTTAAATATGTCCAGTTTAATAGAATCTTTAAACAAATTTTCACTAGCGCGTCAGTGATAACAGCGGAAACACATGAAAGTCAAGATCCAATGAAAGCTAACAAACCAATCATACACAAACACAAGACATAATGTGATCCAGCCAAAACCAGCCTACATTCACGAATGAGAAGAGATTCCATTATGATTCCGTAGAGATATTACAATAGTAGAGTACCAATACTGTGTACATGTCTTTCACCATGTATTACTCCATGAGTTTGTCTCCTTGCTACTAGTGCCACTGATGTTTCTCCTTCTCTACCAAAACCCATAAACTACCTCTACCCATTAATTCACTCATGAGACTACATCCCTCTCAATCTCATAAGTTTCAACTCATAACCTAGGTTACTATTTATAGAGTTCTAAACTCAATTCTTGGACAAGGATTACAATTCCTTAGAGCCCAATACTTTTCTAACAAGAAATTCCTAACAAATACAATTCTAAAATAGTATCCTAATTAAAATAGAATTTGAGATGAAATTCCCAACAATCTTCAGTCAAATCTCTAAGGCTCCACCTTGACTATTCTAACTCCATGCCTTGAAACCCATCACGATTTTCTGACCATTGAGACCAACCAAGCCGATTGATTGACTCCACCTGTAACTGAAACCCATTGCAGCAGCTGTTGAGACTCTTTGTGTTTTCTGGATCTCTTTCACCTTCGATTTTGCTCTTGGACTTAGAATGACTTATGCTGCTAGACCCTACGTTTTGAATCTTTCTCCCTTTAACAACCAAGTTCTCTGTCGAACCTTCTATGTTGCCCTCAAATGCCATTCTTTGCAACTCCCTCGAATTCAAAGTTGCCTTCATGTCTTCCACATAAAACACAATTCTACCATACATCATCGTATCAACAAAGTTCTCATATGAGGCTGGTAGAGAACACAACAGAATAACAGCCTGGTCCTAATACGATATTGAAACATCAGTATTATTCAAATTCATGATGATAATGTTTACCTCGTCAAGATGGTCTTTCAGAGACGAACCTTTATGCATATGGAGGGTGAACAACCGCTTCTTTAGATACAAGCGGTTCGCACAGACTTCCAACTTGTACCACAGCCCATTCGGCATAGTCTCTCCAGAAACTTCTCGCAAAACCTTGTTACTCAATTACAAAATAATCGCACTATGTGCTTTTTCCATGACCTCATCATTGTCCTTGATCTTTTCTGGCAGTGCATCCTTTCCCTTTAGCACGTTGGATGTTGAACCAACAGAGCATGCATCCTAATCTGCCATAGGTTCAAGTTGTTCTTGTCGTTGATTTTCTCGATTTTTCAGAAACTTGGTTGCCATCTCAGATCACTTAGGACCAAAAGCTCTGATACCATACTAGTTTGTTACGACAAGCACTGCATACCAAGAATAAATCATGAAATTGACAGAAAAGCAAACACACACCGCACAAAGAACACAGATTTTTGTTAAAATCTTTCACCAAATCTTCACTGTTGATGCAGGCTTTACGTCGAACCACGTAAATCTTTGGGTGTTGTGTGTTTGCTTTTCTATTGATTTCTTGATTTGTTCTTGGTTCCCGGTGTTTGTCGTAAGAAGTTATAAGTTCCATTCGCTTAAATCTGGACTCCTTTTTAAGTGGAACCTATTTTCCTAAATGATACTCGAATTGTGTTTTCATACGTACTTACTGGTTTATCAAACAGCACTTCATGTTGGATAAGTTTAATATTTGTTGTATTACTTGTATACAATACCAATTAGCCAAACGTTCTCGTGACGCTTATGGACTCGCAGTATCAGTTCATTAGTACCATGAGTGGGATCTTATTATTTATAACAAAAAATGAAATCTTACCGGTGAAACTTCATATTTGAATGATGCTGCGTAAACCATGCAATTGCCTGTCTCTTCTACATGTCAAGCTCCTTATGAGTAATACCACTTTCTCCAAGTGCATCTGAAGAATTTAGTAGATCTGAAGTTAGATTTTATCAAGCAGATATGCTGTGGAGTTGACAAACCTAGGGTTGCAACTCGTGTGGATTATTAAATCTTGCCCATGTCTATTCCATGTGATGCTAAAGGTTGTCTATCTTCTCAATGCAGCAAACCAGATGGGTTTTTTTCATGTTGTCCACTAAAGTGACTTTTCTGTCATGGAACTTTGAAAATATATTTGTAAAGAAAATAAACATTTTGAAGTCATTTATCTCTATTTCCCATTCGGCAGATTTTTATGGTGGAGGTTCACATATAATTACTTTCATATTCATGTATATAATTTTTTTATTATTATTATAGGTTGAAAAAACAGTAGATCTTATAAAAGCAAAGGGGGGAAAAGTTACCAGGGAACCTGGTCCTGTCAAAGGTGGTACTACAATAATTGCCTTCATTGAAGATCCAGATGGCTACAAGTTTGAGCTTTTGGAGCGGGGGCCTACATCTGAGCCCCTCTGTCAAGTAATGCTGCGAGTTGGAGATCTTGACCGCTCCATAAATTTTTATAAGAAGGTTTGTAGCATTTTATGCTATATGCAAACTGTTGAAATTTGAGCAGTTTCCATATTTTGCGGTTACATACGTGATTTGCCTAAAGTTTTAAACCCTTCTTGAATTTAAAGGCTTTTGGCATGGAGCTTCTCCGGAAAAGAGATAACCCTGAGTACAAGGTTAGTTCTTAGCTTCCATTTGAAAACAATATTTGCAGCTCAAAATTCTCTGTCTACTCTCTTAAATGCAGGTTTTATCTATTTCCATGCCATTCTAATAACATGTGTGAGTGTAGTGCTGTGTTCAACTTGAATACATGCTTGGTCCAGATATTTATTTAGGTGTTAGATTTGTTTGATCCCCAATTCTTTAGACATGATATTTTTGCTATAGTGTTTTGGGTCCAAAGGTTGAGCTATGGGATGTGTCCTAACCCATTTGGTTATCATTCATTTATTTTTTATGATTATGTGTTCCTTTTACACAAGGAAGCAGCTATTTGGGATGTGTCATGCACGGGTGTGTAGGACTTGCATCTCAAACTTGTGCGTGTGTTCTACCATGTGTAAAGTGCTTACTTGAAGAGGCAACTTAAGAGAGGTGAGCAAGACTCTTCATGTGAAAGTAAATATAATGTGCTTGTGTCAGATGGCATGTCAGTGCTTTATAAAATTTCCATAGTGGATGCTATTTTTGAAAGTGAAAGTGCTAGGATGAGCTTTACACGACCCGATCATGCTGAAACCTGGAATGTTGTTCTAACAAATTCATGGTGAAATTACTTTGTTTTGGGGCCCATTACCCTCCATTCAAAGGGTTATGCTCTTTCAAAACCTTCCATGATTTTCATCGCTCTTTTGATCAATTTTTCTTCATTTGAATATTTTACAAGTTTTGCTGCAAATTATCTGCATGTTTGACTCAAGTTGATGTTTGGTTGTGCTTTTCCCCAGTATACAATAGCAATGATGGGCTATGGACCTGAAGATAAAACCACTGTGCTAGAACTGACATATAACTATGGGGTCACAGAATATGACAAAGGAAATGGTTATGCACAGGTGAAATTTCTACCTTTACCTAGATTCATCAGAGTTTGGCACATTGTAGACTTACGCTATGTCATCAATTAACAACACCAATCACTATGTTTACCAGATTGCAATAGGCACTGATGATGTCTACAAGACTGCAGAAGTGGTCAAACTGTGTGGTGGGAAAATTACTCTCGAACCTGGGCCTTTGCCAGGTATCAACACCAAGGTTACTGCCTGCTTGGATCCTGATGGTTGGAAATCGGTATGGCTTTGAATAACTGTAGCCCTATTGACATATAGATTAACTTTTCAGTCCGCTGACTATGCCATTGTTCCTAACTTTTGCTTGCATGGAAGTTTATGGGATTTTTGCTTCTCACAATTAGATAACATCTAAGGAATCTTTTAGTAATGAGCCTAAATTTTAGTTTACTTTCTGAGATTTGTTTTTCTATGAGAGACTTGGGCATGTTTTGAAATGAGAACGGGTGAATAAGTTTTGAAAACTTGAACTTCATTTGAAAATTTGTGTATCACTTTTAAGACAAAGCATGGTAAAAATATCCTCCAAAAATGGGTTCTCCTCCAGCTCTCAATCCTCAAAATTTGTTTGTTTGGACCAAATCTGACTCTAATGTTCAACTCAACTCGACAGTCTTAGATCCCAACTACTTCATTTCGGCTACACAACCCTTCTCTTAAGCCATAATGATTTTGATCAAGAGCCACTTCTTCCATTAAGTTACCTCATAAACTTTCAAGAATCTTCCAAACTATGAATATAAGGAGTTACCTACCAAACAAAAGGAAAAAAAGAATATAGGGAGAGGAACTCAGGTCAGTACATAACTATCTTTGGTTCACCAACTGTCTGTTTATGACTTATGCTAATAACTCTTTGAGTTTTATGTATAGTTATATAGATAAATCTTAGAGAGAGAAGAACTGACTGCATATTATTATTATTATTCAAAGGATGATTACAATGAGAATATATAATGTTCTCAACAACATAAAATAAGGAAAGCAGTTGTTATGCCCCTAATTAAGAATAGCTATTCATGCCCCTAATTAAGGAATAGTTAATCATGCCACTAAAATAAAGAAAAATGTTTAGGTACATTCATTTGAATTTCAGATCCCGAGCAATTACAAGAATGGGTCCATTCTTTCTTTCAGCAGTCCCATTTTGTGGGAGAGTATCAACACAAGAAATTTGATGGGTGACACCTCGAGAAATTGATAAAAGAGAGAATCTTTATATTCAAGAGCATTATAAGTTCGAAAAATATGTGAATTAGCATTCAACTGATTAGTTATCTCAGCGGCATGAAAAGATTTAAACACATGAAAGAGTGGAGATCGATCTTTAAGAACATATAACCAAGTCAAACGAGAATAGTCATTAATAAAGAAACAAAACAACGGGCACCAATCAATCCAGTAGTTCGGGCTGGACCCCAAACATCAGAAGAACAAGTTCGAAAGGGTGTAAATAAGGTCCATATGTCCTAAGTCTAAAAGAAACCCTATGATGCTTACCAACGGCCACGGTATTTGGCCCTTACCTCCCAAAGGGAGGTCAGGGGTTCAAGCCTCAGTGGAGGCATGTGTGTGTGAGTACCAATTAGGAAAAACCCTATAATGCTTGCTAAGTTCACATGTTTCACAATTAGAAAAACTGGGTAAGGAAGGAAACAAGTGCCAAAGACTGTCAAACAAAGGATGCCTTAACCAACAGTGCCACTGATACAGAGAAGTCGAGGTATGGAGTGCAGATGAAATGGGCGAACAAGATGACTGATATTAGTTGCCCATCCTTCTCAAAGCCCCCACCAATCATCCTCTTCGTCTTTAGATCCTAAAAGACATAGTGAATAGGATAAAATGTTACTGACCAATTTAGGGTAGAGATAAGCTTATGAATTGATAACATATTAATGGAAAATTAGTGTAGATACAAGATGTAAGAGACTAGAGGTGCTAATGATGCCAATTCCTTGGACCAGAGACCGGGTACCATCAGTTATCGTGACAAATGAGGGTGAAGATGTACGAGAAATGAGAGACAGAAGAGGGTTACATGTCATATGATCTGAGGCCCCAGAATAAAATGATCCAAGGTGTACTGAGTGAAGAATGAAAACAAGTATTACCTAAATCAAAAAAGTGACTGTGGAAGTGGATGGAGGATTAGCACTCTTGACAATTGAATCATACCGAGCCTTAGAGATAAGAACGTGTTCCGCAATAACATGATTAGTGTTCTCCCCCTCAACCAAAGCCTGATTTGCCCAAGAATGGTTGGTATGACCACAATGTGTACATTTCCTGCCACCACGACCACTTTGGCCACCACGAGCACCTCTGCTAGTGTGTGAAGGACCACGACCATGTCCTCCTCAGCCACAACGTGAAGTGTCTGATTGCTCAACTGGAGCTACAAGGGTAGAAAGATCATCCTTTTTTATGGTAGAAGAGTGGATGGAGGCACGTCAAACCCGGGCAAAGGTCTCACCAGCAGTTGGAAAGTCTTTGTCTGAGAGAATCTGAGAACTAATGGGAGCAAGTTCTGGTTGAAGTCCCGATAGAAATTTTGCTACCCGTAATTGTTGTTTTTGAGTCTCTAAATCTGTAGTCAAAGGCTGATAAACAATAAGTTCTTCCCACATGCCTTTTAGTTCCGAGTAGTATTCTTCAATCTAACGATCACCCTCTTCAAGAGAAAAGATATCCTAGTACAACTGGTTGATCTGAGAAATATTCTATTCTGACGAATACATCTCTTTGAAAGTGTCCAAATTTCCTTAGCAGACTCCAGAATCGAGACATTATTGAACAACTTTGGTTCCATAAGCAGGTCATAATATGTGCATCCTCTTGTTCCCATGCGTCAATCTGTTTTTCATCCTTAGGCTTCGGTGACTTAATATAGGAATGCTTCCCGTGGAAAAACTTGGACTGGCTGGGACCATTGAAGGTAATTGGAACCCTTCAATTTGGTAGTAGGCATAGAGCCAAAAAAGAGAGAGTCCTTGTTTTTCGATTTGTCACCCATGATAGTAGAGACGAGACAATCCGAGTAAAAGTGTCAAGCAAGAAAAACTACTGAATTTTGGGCATGAGATCAAGAAGAAAGGGACTACTGAATTTTGAACTTCAAGAAGAAAGGGACTTCTTTTTTTATTTTTCAGGTCAGTTCTGTTAGAATTACAGAGACAATTTTTTTTTATTTAGGACCTAGGGTTCTAGTTCATCGCTGTCCAAATGACAAGAACAACAAAGTAGAGAGGTTGACTATACAATAAAAAGAAACTGAGAAGAAGAAAAATGGAAAAAAGAAGAAGACGACGAAGCTTACGTAGGTCTCCAACTTTAACCTTGAGGTTCTGATACCATGTCAATAGTGTAAGCTAAATCTTAGAGAGAGAAGGATTGACTGCGTAGTATTATTATTCAAAGGATGATTACATATAATGTTCTCAAGAACATAAAATAAGGAAAGCAGTGATTATGCCCCTAATTAAGGAATAGTTGATTATGCCCCTAATTAAGCAATGGTGTATTCACGACAGGTGTCAAACTCATGTTTGCATGGATTTTACAAAAGCAAACACAAACTAAGCTTCTCTGTTTAACTCATGTCACAGAAGAAATCTACGAAAGAATAAAAGGGTAAAGAACAACTCCTTTACAAACAAAAATACATGTAATCATTAAACTGCTTTTACTTATGAATCGGCAAATCCAGATCTTCTAAATCCTCTTGTTATGCTTTTCAGGCACACTCAAAACAGATAATATATGTGTCAGTTTGAATACATTCTTAGTTTTTTCTTGACCCCAATGTGTTCAAAAAATTTCTGTCCTTAAGTGCTTGGTCTCGCTTTGTTTTCTAGTATCTTAATTCTTAAACTTTGCCAAGTCATCAGTTGTAAATGTATTACTTATCACCAAGCAGAAAAAAATGTAAATGGACATTGAACTGATTCATTTTGCTTTGCCAAATTTATCAAACTCCAGCTGCTGGCATAGTTGATGAGTTCCATAACACTGTGTTACAATCTGAGTACACTTTGATTATGTCATACAAGGCAAGAGGGTTCATATTTACTATTAGCAAGCTATTTTCCATCAGAATTATTAGTACACTTTTTATTTCAAGCATGACAGATAATAATAGCCTTTTGAATTTCCTATTTTTCATTTTTTGATCTGTTACGACCTTTAGTATTAAAAAATTGTTGGAAAATAATCACCATAAATTATTTTTTTTATTTATTATTTATTGTTTTTTCTGTTGCACTTCAGCATGCTTGATGCTGCTAGATTATAATTTTTGAATATGTAAATTCCTGGAGGTTTGACGCAAGAAGTTATCTTTCATTTTATCTTACCCAAAAAGGGAAAAATAGAAGTTCTTTGTACCCTCTTTTGTAAGCAAGGAATGTTAAGGGCTATGTTTAGTTTACACAGCAGCATATTATAGTCACGTGATTAATTTTCGTTCTTTTTTCTTTACCCTCCTGCAGGTCTTTGTTGATAATGTTGATTTTCTCAAGGAACTGGAATCACTATAGAATCATTTGCAGCTTTAGCACCTCTTGACTGAATCTGTGAAGATTCATAACGATTTTGTCTATTGAAATCTTGCTTCTGTCAGATTAGAACTTCCAAAAGCTCCTGATGAGAGAGTGTGTGCAATACCATTTTGTAGATGTAACACTATGTATACAACTGAAATAGTTGAAATTAATGTTTTTTTGTTGCCCTTTGCGCAATCCCTGTTTTGAAATTTGAAATATTAATGCAATTATAATTTGCTTTAAAAATATTGACATTTAGTTCTACCAATTCAATATAACCCTTTTTTAATTGAAATCATGCATGTTGGCTCGGCAATTTAACATATGTTGAATCCCCACTATCCACATCTCTTTGTCGTCTTTACTTCTGCATTCGAATTCAATAATTCTCTCTGCAGTTTTTATCCCGAAGTAAGCCCTCTGCTCATTGCTCCCCTCCCACTCTCTTCCAGTCCATGCCGGCATATCACAGTAGACTCCAAAGACTATACCTGCAGGCACAATATGGGTCTGTTCAGATGATATCTGCAGGGGAACAAGGTAAAACATGACATGATGGTATATGGATTTTGCTTACATTTCTTTTTCTTTGTGAATGTTCCTGCCATGTGCTTGCTTTTCATTTTACCTATCACCTGCTTCTTTTATCTCAATCAGTAGGTATTCATGACCATGTAGAAGAAAAGAACAAGACACCGAGCACATGAACACACGCTTGCATGCTCAAATTCTTCCTTTTGTTATTATGCAACAGAACTTTGAAATGGATGTTGATTTTTAATTTGTACAGTTACGGATCTATAGGTAGTTGTAGTTTTTTTCACAATTATTTTATAGAAAACTACTCCATTTTATTTGATAATATCCCCCAATGAGTTTTTACAGTATTCTCCTACTTTTACCTGCCAATTTGAATTTATCTTGAAAGAGACTTGCTTCCAATGGAGTGCTCCTGCCATCAACATTAATATGATAGTGAGCGCCAAACAATAATTTAACTTCCAATCCAAGGTTTGTCAATACAGTTTCAGTACGGCATAGTGGTTATTTTACTCTAGTAGTGTCATGCTAAGAGAGTTACCTTTTCTTGTACGCTTGAGAAGTTCTCCCCCTTTCAGAATGAAGTTCAATGCTTTTGTGACCTTCAATTCTTTACCTTCTTCTGCCTGTTCGGCCAGAGCAATGGTTGCGGCTCCGTAATCTTTCCGCAGTCTTGCCGTTAGTGTGGCAGCCCCTCTCAAGGCTGCATTGGTGATCATTAAATTTGATTAGGAAAGTTTGTTGTGTGATGGTTTTAGTGTTAACATTGTTTTAACCTGAAGTGGATTTTTAAGGTCACTAAAATTGAGTAGATAATGATGTCATATATTTTATTCGCTGCAGGAAACTAGATTTCTAAGAACCTTCACTTGAAATGGTGTTGACTTGATCCTACTGAATTATATCAATTCACTACCTTAGAATAGCTTATGTTTAAATTAGTTGAATTCTAAGTTACTTATGCTTGATTAATTTTGGTTCTTGACCAAAGTTGCAGTCTATATCATCTACAAAGTGTATGTGTTTTATTTATTTAAAAAAGAAAAAAGAAAAAGAAAAAAAAAGGGCAGTGAAATCATTGAATTTTTTCTATCAATTTTGTTGTTGCTAACTATGAGTTTTAGAAGAATGGGCATGTGGAGCAGTTGGAGTGATACCAGTGGCTGCTCCAGCAGTTAGGGTCATGATATCACCATTAGTCCTTGCGTTTATTGCAGAACTGACAACAGATAGGATTTGTTCATGTTCAGCTCCCATATCCTCTGCAATCTCTATGCAGTGTGATGCTACTAGAGCAGCTGCAGATGCAATTGCAGCAGATGTTTTGGAGTGTTCCTTGTTGTGGGCAGTCATCGACTTTTCAGGAGATGTCGCCGATGAGGCAGCAAGAGCTGCCACAGCAGCAGCAACCCCCACCACAGACACCGCTGCGTGCAATTGAGCATTGTGAGTTCTAACCTCCTGCTTCCTCTCTTTTTGGCATTTCAACAATCTACCCATTGTCTTTCCCTTCATGATGCTCCTGTAGAGCTTTATAACAATGACAATGATCAGAATGATAAAGATGAAAATGGCGATGATGATCAGGTTGAATGAGCAAATACCCCATTTTTGAGCGTCTGTTGACTAGATACATGATTGAGTACTTGATGAAGTATAAATAGTTCCTGCAGAGATTAATTTGTTATTAGATTATATTCGGGATAAAGCTATTGCAATTAGCAAGACTTCTAATTCTAGGTTGATTTATTTGCTTGTGTTCAATTCTAAGTTGCACAATAGCTACTTGGTGATGACAAACAAGATTTGTGTAAACTGAGTACGAGACACACGCTCACAGAGGATGCATAGAAAAACCTTTGTATCATAACTTCCTCTTGGAGAAATTGGAGGGCTATCTGCAGTTGGTGGTGGTTGAAGTTGCTACAATACATGAAAGTTTGATAAAAAAAGTCACGATATTAGGCAGTTAAAAAGATAACACTTGTGTAGACTAATGAAAAAAGAACCCTTCTTTATAACTGCTTTAATTAAGGTCAGGTGAGGGATCTTACAGATTCCCTTGAAACCATAGAGCTTGCAAGTTGTGCTTCACTGCCAACCGAACACAACAACAAAGGTGGCTTGTCAAGATGGTCTGATGCTATATTTGCGTGGGAAAGAGCTTTAGAGAGTTCCGTGGCTGAGAGACTCCATGTCCGAGCAAGAAACTCCATCGACTCGGTAGGAGTTTCCGGTGGGTGGCACGCCACCGGAAGCCAACAAGCCGGGCGGTCTTCCTCTATGTTTTTGAGCTTATTAGATGCGCATTTGGCGCCACCCAAGCTTGAAGACACTGTACCAATCACACGAAAGCAAACATCAGTAAACATTTTTTGGTATAGAAATGAAGATTAGCAGCTTATAGCCTTATAATGCTTACTTCTTAGGTTTGTGGCTTCACTCCTTTGAGTTGGAAATGAGGAAGCAAGAACTAGAGTAAGAAGAGACTGATATTTAAAATGGTGGTTCGTGAGTGTAAGTGTTGTGCAAGCCTATTGAATGAGTGACTACAATGCAAGAAAGCAAGTGGAGGTACATATTTATTCTCTGCCATATTATATGATATGATTGGAGAGGGGTCCCAGTTGTGAAGAAAATGTTTCATTTGTTTCTCCACTCGTGCGTGTCATCTTTTGTGGCTTTGTACATAAAGAGCTAAAAAGCATTTTTGAACGGCGGGTTTCATCATTACTAGGTTTGATCCCGTTCTTTGTCACCGTTATTACTGCATAAAGTAAGAAAGTGGGCCCTTTAATATTAGCATTTGCTTGAACTTGAATATGTGTGTGTGTGTATTGTAAAATCTTGTGCCTTGATCCTGTGCTTAAATGTTTATTGTTAGTGCTAACACTTGTGATTGGTGTTGTATAAATAATATAAAATTGTTTTATTAGTAGTTATGCGAAGTTTTTGCATAAGCAATGTGATAAATATAAGCATAGGGGGATCAAATACCAGCACTTTATCAGTTTTTGAGTGCCAATATATGGATTAACATGAATAACTTAGGATTACTAGCACTTTTCACCATGCTACAAGCTTTGTTGTATAATTTGCTTATTCGTTGCTACCGTTTGGTATTCTTGTTTCATTAATTTGTATGATTTGAAAAGAAAATAATTACCAATTTTTTTTTCAAGAGAGAGAGAGATAGGCGATGTCATATGTTGTAACAATCATCAAATTATCCAAATATAATATTATCCGTTTTTTTGCTCCTAACCTATCTTGATACTACTTCAGGTTAGCTTAACTCTGAAGTTTTGGCGGCTTTAAGGTGGCCACAATCACCCCGCTTTGCGGCCCAACATCCTCGTTAGCTACACTTTCGGCTGGATTAAATACCATTTGTAACAACCCTAACCCTATTCATGTACAATATGGTTAACTCTGAAATTCTGGTAGATTCACGGCCATCATGGCTTTAAAATGTTGTGTCATAGAAGGGTGTTGAATCTACATATAGTACTTGTTCCTTTCACACCCAGGCGATGTGAGATTATGTACTTGTAACTTGCTCAGTGTGGTAACTTACTGATGCAACTTGCACACGCTCACACACCCGCCCACAATATTGCCACATATAAGGGAAAAAAACAATATCAAATGTAATCTTTTGTGATTCCTAAGCATTGAAAAGGTCTAAAAGTGAATTTCAAGTATTAACATTTTAAATTTTAGGTGATAGTAATAACAGGAAGTACAAGAGGACAAACTCAATCAATTTTATTCAGAGTTATCCAATTTTCGAACATCATATCATTCTCCTTGCAAATTAAAATTTTCCTACTTTATTTTAATGATGCTTCACTACCAAATCCCAAGATTAGCTTCATAAGTTCATATAACCCTCGCCTTCTACCTTCCCAAACTGGCATAGAATGAAAAAAAAGACCATTCCTCCATTTTGAGTATCTTTTACAACATCAATGCATTCACCAATCAAAAGGTGTCTCTTTTTGTTCACTCTTTCATCATTGTTCTAAGTCTAATCATGTCTTAGAAATAGAAATGGAGCACTAATTTTTCAATGTCCCACATCCCACATTTAATCATACTATAACGAGTGGTTAACTATAACTACAATATACACACTGCATATACAAATCCAGAGCTCTTTTTTAATGACATGCTTTAAATATACTCTAGAAGGTTGATCCATGATGAGGTCCTATGATATGCAAAAGGGTATGTCATTTGCATATCTAATATCTTGTAAATAAATAAATTAATTAAAAGAAAAATGAAGGGCTTGCAATTATCAAGTATTTGGACAGAGCGATAGTAAATCTTGCCTAGGGAACTTGAGCCATGCTCCCCAGTTTAGTCCCACGGATTAATATATCCATGAAATTGTTAAATAGGCTCACAATCAATCTTTTCAAATATCCAATTAAGAGTTCAAGTTTCCATAGAACAAGTGGAGTGTTTTTTTATTATTATTATTTTTTTATTTTATATTATCATAAAATTACAAAATACTCTCCACTTTTCTTCTTCTTCTTTTTAATTTTTTTTTCACAAGTGTACCTTTAATTTTCCAATACTTCAATTCCCCCAAGTTATTGTTTTGACAAATATATTCTTTTGCATGACCATTTTACCCTTTGTTGATTTTATATATAAGAAATTAAAAGTGTTGCTTGCTCGAGAGAATTTTCGTCAAAATAGGTTCATACCACAGCACATCCATGGTATTTGCAACCTTTGATAAATTATGTAGGTTTGCTGCCCAATAAAAAAATAATAATAATAATGGAATATCTTAACTTTTGATAGTATATTTGACATCACATTGGCTTACTGAAATTTGGCCAAAGAAAAAAACACCAAATGTTTATAGCCCTTCATCATGTTTATTTATCATTTTTTTGGGTAAATAAATCACACAAATCAATTATTTTGCAATTAAAACTCAACACCCAATCTTCCCCTAAAGAACAACATGGCATATGGAAAGACAGGCCGCGTTAGGAGGCGGCAAGAGAGGAGAAGAGAGCTTCTATGATGGGGCAAAATTGTCATTCTATGTTTCAATAATTATAATATTAAAATATTAAGATGTAATGGACATTTCACACACTACCATGAAGTCGTCCGACTCGTCCTAATGGTAAAAATTGTCATTTTTGTGTTTTTATTTTGTTTTGTTTTGAATTATTTTTTCCTCCTTTGTTTGTTAAATTGATAGAATTCTCTCTTCATCCAATTCCTCCACCAGCTTATGCACGCTGACCTCAACACTAACGTTATTTGTAACACCATAGTTTTTGGATTCTTCATTTCAATCAACATTTTGTACACCATATAAAATTGACGAAGATGATATGATTCATGTGCATCTTATTCACTGTAATGTACGCAGTTCTTTAGAAATACAAAGAATTACTATTAAATACTAAATTTTGAAGGACCCATAACTTTGGTGATGGTGCTATTTGTATATCACTCATCATACATACGCGTGGGGCAAAGAACTAAAATGAGATATATATACACACACACACACATTCTGAACTATTTGAACTTTTAAAAATAATGGTCGATGGTGCTATTTGTATATCACCCATCATATATAGATATATATATATAAATATATATAGATATATGTCGAGAGAGCATAATGGCAAGAACTAAAATGATATATATATACACACACACTACTTATCAAAAAAAATATATATATACACACACACAAACACATTCGGAACTATACGAACTTTTAAAAATAACGAAATTGAGAGAGAGAGAGACCTAAAATGAGTACAACTCACTCATTCTCAATCACAATTATGTGATAGCCGGCCCTTGAACTATTTGAAATTCTAAAAATATTGAAATTGAGAGAGAGAGAGTATGAAGGTCATATAAGAGAGTAAGAGGAGAAACCGAGCTTTCCATCTCAATTGGCATACCCTCATCTTCGATTCAAGATCCCATATATATATACACACACACACACACACACTTTCCCTTCTGGCTGTTGGGTGTGGGGAGGAGGTGTTCTTACTTATAATAATTAAAAAATTAAATTAAAAATAAAAAAAGGTGTAAAAACGGAGAGAGAGAGAGGTTGGCCATTGCAACCTTGCAACTCATTTTTTCCAAAAACAGGGAAAGGGGTGCAATGAAACATCAAAGGTTGTGGATTATTGAACAGAATGGAAAGGAAGGCAATAGTACCACCTGATTAATTTGTCTAGTGAATCAGCTTCCTCCTATACTCGGAGGAACAGCTGTTTTAGGCTTTTGCATACCATCTCCCGGTGAAGCAAGCGTTCCTGATGACTTCTCTTATCCACTGCCAGTTAAGTAGAAAAATAAATCCCTGTGAGATTCAACTCATAATTGAAGAAAATCGGTTATAAAACTTGCTTCATGTTTCCAACAAAACGATAACACTCTCAAAAGATTAAACAACTCAGCAAAGCTCAGTTAATCCTATAATATTAATTACCTTGGAATCCCCAAAATATAAAGCTCCACATGAATAACACCAACAAGATTTGGATTTCTTACAAAAAGCAGAATTGACTTCAAAACCTTCCTGTGAGATCCCCTTCATCAATTACACCCATCATATATCATAATCTGAGACACGAAAATTGGTATATGCATATAAGGCTAGATGCAACAAGCCATATCATAATCATAGCTTCAAAACACAAAAGAAAATATATATCTGAAGTACCTGAAACACTAGATTACCATGTTCACACTCTGAAGGGCTCGAGTACCTAGGTTAAAACTGACCCAGGTGAAAATCCAGGGCTTCGATCCAAAGAAATTAAAAGATAAAAAATTGAAACTAAGTCGATCCTGAATTAAAAGAAATACATAGTGAAAAATACCAAATAACACAATGCCGCTTTATGATCTATAAACACAAGAATGGTAGAAACACTTCATACATCCTTCTTGGAATGGTAAAACAGGCAACTGGTAAAACAGGTAATTGGCTTTAGTCAATTTTGCCATCTATATACTCATTAACATCGAAAGGCAATTGACAGGCGAAATTATAACATCATCGAATGCGTTCGTACTCTGTAGTCACCTTAAGAGAAATACATTACGTGATTTGGCACTGAATGACTCAAGGAATGCTAACTTCACAACAGAGGCAAATCTGCAGAACATTCTATGTATCTTCTCCATCAGATCCATGTCCTTGAGAAAGAAAGATAAAAGAAGGCTCACTAGTTGATCAATAATATATACAGATCCATATACAGTTTTATAGAATATAAGCATCCATAGATTATGCAATATGGCATAATACATCACAAAAAAAGAAACGAGTCAGATAAAGTCATCATTACCAATTACTTGGGAGAAGAAATGCGGTGCAACGTTTGCATCCAACTGCTTGAGGGACCAACTTTTCTCCCTAGTCCATGACCAATGTTCGCAGCTTCAGTTGGCTCCTCTGGCTTCGGAAGATTTCTTTCCAAGGTGCTGGCCAAAGAAAACGAAGTAGATGGCATTGCCGCATTGCTTATACTCTGTAAAAATCAAATTAGTACAGTTGTCATCCAAACAGTCCAAGTCACAGCATAATACAACTGATCGAAAGAGATGATCCCATTTGTGATGTAGTGCATTGCATTATTAGCATGAAAAGCTACAGGGTGGATGCATTTTCCAGGAAAATCATAAACCAAGTACCAAAGATATAGAGAGGTGGAATAAAAGCAAACTAACTATTATAAACACTGCATCATAGAATAACTTACATGTTTCTGGATGGGATTATCAGCATTTGAATTATATGCTACTCCCGATCTAGAATGCATATGACCACCAGCATGCATGAAACCACTTGCTTCTCTGCGGTCTGTAGCTGCAGCTGAATAAGAAGCATCATTGCCTCCTGAAAATTCAAGATATGAACTTAAATTCCACTTCATCAAGTATCTTAAACATAAGAAGAATTTTATGGTTAAACAACATGATGGAGCTTTCATCTTATAATAGCAAGGTTCTTAACAGCTTTCTCCAGAATATCAGTCTAAGTTCTGCCATTAGGTTCTAAGTTGAGGCTTTCAAGGATTAGCCACCTACTAATTAAGAACTGTGTCCTGTCATAAGATGTAGAGAATTAGTTTTTCTTTTACTAGGAGGTGGGGGTGAGGAGGATAGGCCTAATTCCAACTATTTATTATTTTTTGAAATCCCAATAATGATATTTTTTTTGAAATATCAATAATGATATTTTTTTTCTGTTTAACCCAAGTGTCTCAATAATCAATCAAAGTTCCAAACAAAATCACGTAAAAGAAGACACCAAATTTTATGTCAAAAACCCTAAAAAGAGAAAACCATGGGACCTTCAGTCCAGGCACAAACAATCCACTATTTGAGAGGTTTAACACTTGAGTATCAGAATCTAGCCCTAGTATTACCTAGTTACATATGATCAAAACTACCTTGAACGCAGCTACTGTCAATCAACACACTTTTTCTCCAACAACACTTGCTTTCCTTGATTGTTCATCCTTTCCTTGTTCTTCAATAATACCCGGGTTTTTTATTGTCGAAAATCCTCAATTCAAATCCTCACTTTGATTCACTAAATCTCGTGAGAATGGTGATTTAAATGGAAACCCTAGATTGAAAATTAAACCTCTAAGCTTTCTCTCTTTATAATTTTCCCTAAAGATCATACTCTAGACTGACTATAACCATGTATCTTAGTCATTATTATAGGAAAACCAAACAAAATAAGAAACTTCACTTAGTTTGTTTTTTTTTATAAAATCGTAATAATTAAATGTTGTCTATTGATGATCGACCAATCGAGCAACAAATTTGAGTGATTGAAGTACTCTAGAATCCCGCAAACCAATAAGTTTGATGGATCAAGCTTCGATTATTGCAATCTGCCTTTAGTTCTGCCTGGTTCTATTGCTCAAAATTCCTAGTTCTCAAATTCTTGACTTAAATTGAATTTAATGCTCAAATACCTACACAGGAAGTCCAACTGTCTAATAAATTAACCAACGTAGATTCCAATGTCTGCTAAGATCTTTTATTAACCTTTTCCTAAACATTTGGATGAACTCGATGGATTTCTTTATATAATCTTCAATTTTGCTCCATCTTCATCTTCTTCAATTGTGCACATATAGATATTATGTTCAACTACAACAGAGTCTTGTATAGCAATTTGCCAACACGACTCAATATCCTAACACAACATGTAATTTATTCATAGAATTTGAAAATAAAATCACTACAGGAACACAGTTTTCACCTGCCAAAAGCTTACCTTGATGCTTACCCAAATCCATTGGCACTGCTTTCTTGCTGTTCACTCCAGAAAGTGGCTGCAAATTCTGAGATAGTCTCATGAGAAAGGACAACACCATAAGTTATTAAGAAACCAAAATTACAAAATAGCAAAGAACTATGTTAGATTGACATTTATTTGGAATTAAATATAAAAGATATAAGCTATAAGGCACATGATAACAAGGAAGAAAGGCTAAGCCATGATCAAGTTAATTCATACAAGACCAAGTCCTGGAAATACTAACAGAGGATTGGGGCTGTGTCTTTGTCCTTTGCGCTTGCTGGTACTTTAGAATAGTCCAATCAAATATGTAATCAAATTGGAAACCTGTCAGACATAACATAACAAGTGAGTCATACAGCGATAAGTGACATTCTAGTTAATTTATGTCCACTCAGTGCTTATCTAAATGAACCCCACCAACTTAATACATCATCTAGGAAGAAAAGACATTCCAAGACTGGCATCCATGTCATATTTAGATGGAAACTACAAAGCACAACAGCGATCTTCTCCAGAATGACCAAAACATGACAAATCCAGCAAATAAGAAAATAAAAGAATCTGACAAGTACATTTTCAAAGGTTCAAGACATTGAAAGACTGAATACATAAAATACAGAATGTTAAGAATTAAGGGTTTGGATTCTGTGTAAATTATTTACTAATAAGCTTCCTGGCAGGGATCAGAGACCTAGCACTGAGGTTGTAAGATCACCATTTCATTTCTTTACTTCAACAAAAACAAGTTGAGACAGGTGCTAGTGTGCTACACAAACACACTACTTGATATCTCTGAACAGACCCTCACTAATTTAAACTTGACCATCACGGCTGTCATCTATACAAAATGATAATGACCCACAACTTTGCTCATAATGACTACATAAAGTTTTGGCATCTAACAGAAACAATTATGAAATTGTTTATAATGCAGATATACTATTAGATGAGAAAAAATGAAATATAAAATGATTAGAATGTAATGTCTAGCCGTCAGATTACAAAGGTCAGAGTCTCATAACCAATGGAGTGTACAGTGAATTAACTATCTAACGAATTTGGAGTTTACTGATACCTTCACGAGTAAACAAGTCACGAAATAGGCGCCTCAAGAATCCATGATCGGGCCGCTGATCAAATGTTAAAGAGTGGCAATAATGGAAGTAGGATGCAAACTCCACCGGATGAGACTTGCATAAAACCTTTTGAAAACAATCATGTCAGTTAACTTTTTCATGCCTTAGGTACAAGTTTAACAGTAAATAAAAATTTCGGCAAACAACAACAGGTCCCCATAAAGATTTTAGAACTGATTCTTTCCAAAACTCTTTTGGGTAGGCTCCATTATCATTGCCAAAATAATGTTCAAGCCTTTTTGTGTAGTATAAAATAAATCAATCACATCATTTTAAAATACCTCAATGGGGGTAGATAACTTCTTCTCACATATTTTGTCATATTTTTGCTTTTTTGTTGCAGCTTTTAGACCCTGCCATGGAAGGCTAAAGGAAGAATTCGATTAATCAACATAAAATCGTCAAAACACCCCCATCAATGTTATAAAAGTACAATACAGTAATTTTTGGAAAATAAAAAATAAATAATAATAATAATAATAATAATTTTGCATAGCCCAGGCTCAAAAATCTATTTCAGTAGAACTCCGATATATAATTACAGAAATGTAAAAATACCCAATAACGGGAACAGAGCCTAAGAAGTTCATGCAGTAATAAGAGACCATTTCAGCAATGTAAAAATACACAATAAGGGGAACAGGGCCTAAAGTTCATGCAGGAATAAGAAATGGTAATCCTGGGAAATGGGCATACCTTCCTCTCAAAAAGTACAAAAGAACGTAGCCAAGGGATTCCAAATCATCGCGGCGGCTTTGTTCTAAAGACAAGGAAACAAAATCAGATATGAATAAAAATGCTCAACACCGTATATCAAACAAGCCAATTGACCATTCGCTACTTACCAATTCCTAAATGAGTATTGCAACTTGCATATCGTGCAGTCCCTGTTAAGTTTTTATTCTCTCTGTATGAGTGAAGGGTAGGCAAGAATATTTAGAATAGTATGGCCTAGGAATGCAAGTTCAAGCAAGGAAAAACAGAAGGCCATGATACCAGAATATACAAATCAGGGAAAAACACACAAGATAGCATCATTTCTAAACGGTCAGGGGAAAACAAGCTTAACAGCATCCTACTTGATGATATTGATGAGGATAATAATGCAGACATTTCTGAGATAGTCAAAGGCATAGAAAAAAGATTAATTTGTCACGTATTAAGAAAAATTGAAGAGTAAGGAAGAGATGCTAACGCTAAAAGTTGTGTAGAAAACATACATATAAAGATCTATAGTTTTGAATTTTCAGTTACAGATAAACTATATAAAAGCAGCTGTCACATTTCGCACCCACACAAAGATCCGTTTTAACTTCTTCTTTTTCTTTTTCCTTTCTTTCTTTCTTTCTTATTTTAACTGAGAAAAAGAATCAGCTACAGAACAGTTACAGAGAATTGAACCTCTAACCAAAAGAAGATGTTTGTTTTTCTAGAATCATCATGCAGATGCCAAAATTTATATTCTATTGGTCAACCTATCAGAAAATTCACCCCCCCCCCCCAACCCACAAATATATACATATACACATATATATATGTAATGATAACAAACAAAAGGACACACACACACACACACACAGAAAGGGTTCATATTTCATTACTTCAGCAAAGAATAATCATCCAGAAAAAGAATAATCTCAGGAAAACAAGTTTTCAGCATAGTTATACAGTTTGTTGGATTTCCGAATTATCAACAGAAAAGTACTCCACAATAGTTAATAATAGTTATCTGCTATCAACATAAATATATATTGATATGGAACATGTACAACCAAACAACTAAACAATGGGCAGTGTCCAGCACAGAAATGATAGTAAACCCAAAAACAATGGTCATTGAATACATACCTGTACGGGATATGACGGTTTGTAGTAGAATCACGATATCTTTTTGCTAGCCCAAAATCAATAATGTAAACCTGAAGAGCATAAGAAAGTGAAAAATTGAGACCAACCAGATATAGAACAAAGAAATCTGAAGAAACAGATATATTCAGGCATGCTAAGTGTTAAAGAAGACAGACAACAATAATCATTACCTGATTTGCTTTCCGACCAAGACCCATGAGGAAATTATCTGGTTTGATGTCTCTATGCAAAAACCCTTTAGAATGCATATATTCTATTCTCAGAATCTGAAATTTATTAAATGAAACAAAAGTTCTTCATTACTAATTTGGATTTAATAAAGTCTACTAATCATAAATACAAAACAAATAAGGTAGCAAAACCTACAATGCATTCCAGAATCCAGGACACCATTATATTAAACAATTTTAATCCCACAAGTAGGTTGCTTATGGTATATATAAAGCTAACTGAAAAACCACAAAAATTTAGGTATATACACTTAATTCTAAATCCTAATTTGCAACATAAAAGATAATGATGATACAAACAGCTGATAACTCAATATACACACACAACATAAATTGACACCTGAAAAAAATGATTTTGAATGCCAACAATCCTTTCTAATTAACTTGTTAGAACTCTAGAGCAGACGATAATCAGTGTGGGGTGTCTACATTAGCAAATATATCAAACCAAGAAATAGAATTTGGTTACCATCTGATCAGCCAACATTAACACTGTTTTCAGTGAGAACCTCCTCCCACAGTAAACAAACAGGTCTTCAAGACTCGGTCCTAGGAGGTCAAGGACAAGGATATTGTCTTCTCCATCTACACCACACCATTTTGTGTTTGCAATACCATCTAAATGATGTCAAAATGAAAGAATTAATGAAATTGACAAAAAAGATCTGGACAATGTGTATATAAGTCCAACCAAGTACTCTCGACATCAATATTATACTTACTTCCTCCCTGAAGAATATTATATAGCTTGGCCTCGTAAAGCAACTGTGGGTGTTTTGTCTTGCTATTCTCCTACAAACATAAACAAGAAAGCCATCAATTATCATATAAGTCATTAATTAAAATAACAACTGCTATCTCTAATGTGACAGATAAACTCAACCACCGCTTTTATGGGGGGAAAAGAAAAAACTTTATACTCACTTCTAAGCTAAATTTGATCGTCCAAGTAAAATTTTTTTACCAACATTTGAAATGTATGTATTAAACAGATAAACTTAAACATAACTCCAAGCCAGACAACAGAACATTTAACCCACTTCTCTAGTTCTTAATTTTGTTACACTAATCAAGTATAGGCTTTCGTCTAAATAATCAAAATTAAGAAAACCTTCTGCATAACAAAATTTGAGAAAGAAAAAGTCGTGGACCAACCAAGTGATCAGATAGTGATCAGATTCTATCAAATTAACCAAAATTTTGAAAAACCCATCAACTAATGAATTCCAGGGAATTAGAACAGATAACTAACCCCCAAACCACCACCATCATCACCACGACCACCACCACCCCCCCACCTTCACCCCAAAAAAAAGAAAAAGAAAAAAAGTATTACAAAATCTGACAGATAATTTGCCCAAAGAGGATTTGCCATTTAACAATAACGTTCAATTAAGTAGTAAAAGCACACTCTATATATATATATATATATATATATATGCGTATATGTGTATAAATC
>JAOTQH010000050.1:684772-697449 GCA_025631255.1 Cornus kousa
ATATATATATATGCGTATATGTGTATAAATCAATATAATGAATATGCAAGAACAAAAAGCAATTGGGTTCAAGATCTTACAATTTTGACAGCAACTATCTCAAAACTATCGACGTGAGTAGCTGAAAGAGATAAAAAGGAATAAAAAGAAAAGAGATCACAAAATTAGCAAGGCACAAAGAGACGTGAAGAAATAAGATCAAATACAACATATAAATAAGAATCGAAACAGACCCAGATAGATTTCACCAAACGATCCGCTTCCGATCTTGCGACCTAGCTTATACTTCCCTCCCACTATCCTTTCCATATGAATGAGTATGCTCCGATTTGATGATCCCTTTCCCTCTCTGTCTCTCTGTCTCTCTGTGGAATGAATAATTTGATGGATCGAGTCTGCTGATAAAATTAGGGTTTCTGAGATTGAGTTTGGTTGGAATATAAAATGAAACTAGAGCATGGAAAATTTTGAATACGATAGACAGAAAATAAGAAGAATCAAGAAGGTGGTTAGAAGAAGCTTTGGGGTGGACTTTTAAGCCACCACTCAATTGACAACGAATCTAGCCATCGCAACACCTATATAAGGGAACGCAGCACTCTATTTAACTTCATTTTATCGCTCTAAATCCGGCAGTTTTATACCAAGGCATATATATATATATATATATACACACCATATCTTAATGGTATAAGTTCATCATCCTACGAGGAAAGAAGAGGATTGGATGCCGACGAAATGGGGGATAAATAGTGTGTTAATGTATTTTTTTTTTTAATTTGACACAACTCTTTTTAACTTTTAAATCTGCCTGATTTGTATCATCACAGTATAACTTATTCGTTGTACAAAAAAAAAAAATTGACATCTAACTTGATGGTTTAACTTATTCATCCTGCAAAGAAATAATGATGTCGTTTGGTGTGGAGTAATATAACAGAATAAAATATCAATTTTAACTATTTTTTTATTTGGTATACAATTTAAAGTGAGAATGGTCATTCCATTCTAATGAAAACATATTTCATAACTACCTTCCACCACAACCACCTCCGCCTTTCACTATCGCCGCCATCAACTTTCACCACCGCCGCCATTGCCACCGCCTTTCACCGCCGCCACCGCCTTCCACCACCACCATTGCCTTTCACCACAACCACCACCGCCATCGCCTTCATCGCCACCACCTTCCACCACAGTCACCATCACCGTCTTCCACCACCACCGCCACCGCTTTCCACCATCACCGTCGTCGCCACCGTCTTCCATCACCACCGCCTTTCACCGCCACTACCTTCCACTATTGTCACCATCACCCCCTCCACCATTGCTGCTTCCACTACCTTCCACCATCATCGTCATCGCCTTCCACCACCACTGTCACTGCCTTCCACCACTACCACAGTCACCTTCATTAGCTTCCATCACTATCACCTACACCACAATTTTTTTTTTTTCCTTGTTGATACTCACACACACATGTTTCCACTAAGACTAGAACTCCTGGCCTCTCTTTGAAAAGTAAAAGCTTGATACCGCTAGGCCACTGGCCTATTGATACCTACACCACTATTTCTTTTCACCACTACCACCACACTACTGCCACCGCCTTCCACTAACACCATTGTCTCCTTCCACCACCACTGCCGCCGTAGCCTTTTAACACCATTACCGCTTCCCACCTCCACCGCCGCCACTACCACCATTTTTTTTAAAAAAATTATAGAAAAATGTCATTTCGTTAATTTAATTTATTTTTTGCTACGAAGGATATTTTGGAGAATTCAATTTGAAATCTATTTAATTTATTCGTTACTATGAGGAATATTTTGGAGAATTCAATTTGAAATCTATACCATTCAAAATTTTAAATTGGTCCAACCAAACACTAGAATAGTTTTTATCATTCCATTCCTACACATTTCATATTTACAACCAAGCAATAGAATGAGAATGATTATTCCATTCTCATTCTTATTCCATTTCCATTTGCTTTTCATTCAATTCCTGCACACCAAATGTAGAGGATTCGATATTGAAATGTGTGTAAAAATAATAATTTTTTATCAAGGTATATGTATTAGGTATTGATTTAAAAATCGAATCCAGCTTTGTGTGACATCAGTGTTTGGTAATTAAATTGTTAAACGATGTTTCATAAAAAAATGTTTTAATTATTTTAAAAAAATGGTATTTACATTATATTGATTTTTTTTACAAAAATTTATTACAGTTGTTTAGTTACAATAATAAAAGCAAGTGAAAATAAAATAAAAAATAAAACAAAGAAGAAGAATGAAGAAAAATTAGCTTTATCTGGAATCAAATTATTTTAGATTTGAAATTAGGATTGAAAAAGGAATATGATTCAAATTAAAATGGGATTCCAATTTACGTTTGGAATGAATTTCAAATGAAATGAATTATTTTAAAATATTTGGATGTGAAAGGAAATTTGAAAGAAAATAAATTTTATACCATTTTACCCCTATAGATATGTATTAATATATAATAGGCTAAATTACACAGACCTTCACTAAATTTTTTCCAAATTACACAGACTCCCCTATAGTTTTCAAAATTACTCTGCTTTCCTAAAAACCAAACTTTGTTACACAGACCTCCCTTACAGTCAAATCAACTAACAGTTGTTTTTTATTTATTTATTTAAAACATAATGCCCTCAAATAATCAATTGAAATTACAATAATGTCTATCTTTTACTGATGAAGGGATTAGATGGTCTAGGGTTGGAGGCAAAATTGGTAGAGGACAAACATTACTTCTCCGCTATTTGTTATCTCTCTACAAATACATATAATTAAACTTATAATTGTGAAGGCTACCTTTTTTATAACTTCAACCACCACCGTGGCACCACCTTCTGCCATTACTATCCCCGTTCACCACCTTTCGCCACCACTACCTTTCCCACCATCTTTCGCCATCACCACTTAAAATTGTGATTATCAATTCATTTCAACATCATTTCATATTTGCAACCAAATAAGAGAATGAGAATGACCATTCCATTCCCTTCCTAACTTTATTTCATTCCATTCAATACAATACTTTATTGCTCTATTATATTAGTGACATAGTATCATCAATTGATTAAATACGATACTTATTGCTCCATTATATATTAATGCCATTAAGGGTGATAATTCGTGTTTATGGATCGTGTTCGTGTCAACACGATTATGACACGAATACGACATGATTATTAATCGTGTCAAAACCTCTTGACATGATTATACGTATAACATGACACGGCACACGTAACCCGTAAATGGGTCAAGATTTGACATGACACAAAATAGCACATTTAAGTCATTTTTGACACAAACACAATACATTTATTCTACACATTTAATTAAATAGGTTATTTTTTACACGAATACGACACATTATTTTAGTTAATCGGGTTAATCGTGTCATAATTGTAGTAGCAGGATCAAACACAAATATGATACGTTTAGTTAACAAGTCAATCCGTATCAATACGATTACGACACGAACACGATTAATCCAAATCTTCTTATCTCGTGTTCGTGTCGTGTTAAATATTGCCACCCTTAAATAACATAGTATCACCAATTGAGTAAATACTAATACGTAGTGATAAGACTCACCAAATAAAAAAAACTTTTTTGCTTATGTAATAAGATATAATTGATTAATGACACGAAATTCTTTCTCCAAATTTAAAAGAATACAATTTAAAATTGAGCTATGAGAAACAGTAAGAGCCTTTATGGATGCTAATTTGGAGATCATTTAAAGAATATGAAAGAGTTGAATGTTGAAATTTATGGGTGGCTAAGAAAAGTGCCATCATGATCATAGTCAAAGTCAAGTTTCTCATTCCAGTAAAACAATATAGGTCGAAAAATAATGCGTCTCGTGGAATTTAGCGCTTATTCATGCAAGAGATAACCCGTCTTCTATTCAATAACTGCTCTGGATGTTGGACGAGGATCGCATGCGTCTAATACTAAATGATGGAGGGCTTTAAAAGCCCGACCATACCACAATCATTTGATTCATTTTAAAATAATAATAATAATAAAAAAATTTGTTGATAGTATGTTTGGTTCTATTTGTCAAGAACTAAATTTGTTTTTAAAAAATTAGAAAAAAACAAAACAATTAAAATTGTTATAAGTTTAAGAAAACTATTTTATGAAACTTGATTTATAAAAGCGGTCTAATGTTTAAATTATTTTTTTAAATAAACAAAGTAACAAAGCCTAGGAAAAAAAAAAAAAAAAAAAGTCTTGAGTCTCTTCTTTTCATTTAATTGACTGACACGTGGTGGTCCCGGAGGGTCCGTTACCATAATATGGCGTTTGGGGAACCTTTGTTGCCGCATTAATATCCTTTCTTGTTTGTTTGTTTTTTTCAGTAATTTGTAAATACATTATCCTCTAATATTTTAAGTGGTGCATATGTAATATGTTTGACTTTGATACCATTTGAACCACACTACTTCTTTTCCCCCAAACACCACCTAGTAGTAGGTTGGTTCTTCTCATTCTGATGTCACAGTCCACATTGTATAATTTATTAGCAGAGAGACTTTTTCTTGTCTGGATCAAAAATCATAGCTCTCTCAATATTCTCAGGTACACTTTCCCTTCCCTTCCCTGCCCTTCCCTTCATATCAGTGTTTAGAGAGAGAGAGGGAGAGAAATACAGAGGATGGAACGAGAAGTGGAGGAGGAGAAGATGGATATCTGTTCAGATGATCAGAAGTTACTCCGTCACACTACTCCTCCAAAACCCATAAAGGGTGGTCTCAGAACCATGCCCTTCATCATAGGTAACCATATATACATATACGAATATATACATATATATATATATATATGTGTATATTTGATTGTCTTGATTTTGTTTTGGGTTGCAGTGAATGAGTCATTTGAGAAGGTGGCAAGTTTTGGGTTGCTCTCGAACATGATATTCTACTTGATGAGAGACTATCATATGGAACCTACTAGTGGGTCAAGCATACTTTTCATATGGTCAGCTTTTTCCAATGCTTTGGCCATTTTTGGAGCTTTTCTTTCGGATTCTTACTTGGGTCGGTTTCGGGTCATCGCCCTTGGATCAATCTCTAGTTTTCTTGTGAGTGCTTTTAGGGTTTTTTTTCCCCTTCCAATTCAGCCATTAATTGATCAGGCTGTTTGGTTTCACGGAAAATATTTTCTTGGAAACAATTACTAGGTTCCACTTATATGTATACTTGTGTATGCCTGAGCATATTGCTCTATTATATATGCGAATATATAGCTGTGATATTCAATTAACTTTGGAAAGAGATACCTCTGTGCTCTGTTTCTGTTGTGGAAACAAGTTTTTCCTAGAAATATTTTCGGTTGAAATAAACAGTGAAAAAGTTAGTTTAATACTCTGTTTTGATATAAATTTTTACCCGATTAAAGATAAAGAGACACAAATCCAGTGTTTTTTGTTTCCACCCCCAAAAGGAAAAAGAATAATTTTTATTTATTTTTGCTATATGGGAAGTTAATCCATGAGATGAATGTTACTGAGGAGACTTAATTACTTATCCATAATATTTTCAATAACATAACTATCAACATATTTGCAGTTTGTTTCTTCTAATGGAAAAGAGTATTTGTTTGGGAGGATTTTTGACCTCTTGTTGGTGAAGGATTTAGATATTTAAGTCACATCCTCTCTAACACCTTAAGATTTTAGAGTAGATAGTTGTTGACATGGTTTCAGAGTAGGGTATGTCCTATGTTCAAACCTCACTGAGTCACCGTCACCCTGATTTAAAAGGAGGCCATACTTGAGGGAGGCCGTGTTGAAGGATTTAAATATTTAATTTTACACCCTCTTCTCATACCCTTTTGAAATAAGTTTTTTGTTAAGAAGATTTTCACTTTTTACTGGTTCTAATTTCAATTCATAATTCGTCATTCTGTTTCTATAGGGAATGACTCTTCTCTGGTTAACTGCCATGATTCCACAATTGAAACCTTCACCTTGTGACGAGTTCAGCTATAGTTGCAACTCTCCATCAGCGGCCCAACTAGCTGTATTGTACTCTTCTTTTGGGCTAATCTCGATTGGAGCTGGTTGCATTAGACCTTGTTCTATGGCCTTTGGTGCAGACCAATTGGACAATAAAGAAAACCCCGATAATGAGAAGGTTTTGCAAAGCTTCTTCAATTGGTACTATGCTTCAAGTGGAATTTCGACAGTTCTTGCTTTTACTATTATCGTATACATCCAAGATCATTTGGGTTGGAAAGTTGGATTCGGAGTCCCTGCTATACTCATGATTTTCTCTGTTCTTATGTTCTTACTTGGTTCATCTCTTTACATTAAAGTTAAACCTAGTGAGAGCTTGTTCACTGGATTTGTGCAAGTTATAGTGGTGGCTTTTAAAAACAGAAATATCAGTCTCCCTCCTAGTAACTCTGATGGTTGTTATGGTCAATGCCATGAGAAAGCACAACTCCGTGCGCCAACAAAGAACTTAAGGTATTCTCATATTGTCATCGTTGTTGAATTAATCCATTCGGATGAAGATTATTTGAATAATTTTCATCAAGTTTTGTTAAAAGGAACTTCTTCCCACATATAAATAATGCAATTATTCTTGAGACATACTGTTAATGGAAATTGATAGATTAGTTTAGAACATACAGTCTGCTTGTATTTTTTTTTTAGCTTTGTCCATAACATGAATCGCTTCTCAGTTTCTTTTACCACTAGTTTCCTCATCCAATCGAGAAGATTTCTAGCATTGGTTCATTCTTAAAACCAACAATTCTATGGACGGGATATCAGTTGATTTAATGAATACTGTTGGTTCCGTGTGCAGGTTTCTAAACAAAGCTTGTGTAATTACAGACTGTGAGGGAGATTTAAATTCAGATGGACCAGCTTCAAATCCATGGAGACTCTGCAGTGTTGAGAAAGTAGAGTCACTAAAGGTCTTTCTTAGAGTCATCCCAATGTGGTCTGCTGGCATTATACTCTCAGTGAGCATAAGTCAAAACTCATTTCCTACACTTCAAGCAAATACCATGGATAGACACATCATATCAAATTTTGAGATTCCAGCAGGGTCCTTCAGCGTGGTCATGATTGTGACTCTAACAGTATGGATTGCCTTCTACGACCGTGTGATGGTGCCCTTATTAGCGAAATACACTGGGCAGCCAGGTGGGCTTACCCCAAAAATTCGAATGGGGATTGGCTTACTACTCTCCTGCGTAGCAATGGGAATGTCAGGAATAACGGAAAGCGTAAGACGGGGAAAAGCAATCGAAGAAGGGTTAGAAGATGATCCGGATGCCATGGTGGACATGTCTGCAATGTGGTTAGTGCCACAGTTTGCCGTGCTTGGACTGGCTGAGGCTTTTAATGCAATTGGGCAGATAGAATTCTTTTACTCTCAATTCCCTAAAAGCATGTCAAGCATTGCAGTGGCTCTTTTCACACTCGGGATGGCTGTGTCTAACGTGGTGTCGACTCTTCTGGTGAATATTGTAGACAGTGTCACTACCAAAGGAGGTAAAGTAAGCTGGTTATCCAAAAATCTTAACAAGGGTCATTTAGATTACTATTACTGGTTACTTACTTTCTTTGGTTTAGTTAACTTTGTTTATTTTCTGGTCTGTTGTCGCGCCTGTGGTCCTGAGGACGATGAGGTAGATGAAGAGGAAATATTTGATTATAGGGATTTACCTTCAGCTTGAGAAGTATGTTTCTAACGAATGGTTAAGATGGTTATGTAATCTCTTTTCTTGTTACTTTCTTATGCAATCTTAGAAATTGAGACCGTTGGTTTGGTTGTCTAGAAAATAGAAAATGTGCTCTCTCTGTATTTCCTCTGTACCTCAGAATTAGGTTCTTAATTTGGTGAGGGTAAAAACTCTGTAGTTTAGAAGAACATTGCTGTGCCAACAGATTTGTAATCATAATTAAAACAATATCTAAATCCTTGATTAATTTCTGCAGCACATAGTGCACTAAGTTCACCAAACACCCAATAATTTAAATTTCCGTTGCTCCCGTGTAACCAAATAGTATGCAACTGAGGAAAACCTGAACATAAACAAGCTTATATATATGTAAGTTTTTCCCAGGAAGGCTTGGAATCTGTAGTTGTGCAACAAGGGAATGCCATAGCACTGGGATATATTTCTTGTATTAAGTTTCCCTGACAGTGTAAAAATATTTTCAGATGTTTGGAGGATACGGGTCATTTTGAACATTTGTGCCTTCTCTTTTTCTCTGCATCTTCTCTATTCCTCAGAATTCATTGTCTTGGTTCTTAAATAGTTGGAGCCTGCTTGTGGACTTTTGGATCCATGGCCCATACTGGCTTAGATTCTATCATAGGTCTTCTTGTATCTCGGAAGTAGAACCCATGTTTGCTAAAGGCACTTGTAACTATTGGTGGATTGGTTACCAACAGGCTTGTGGCTTACCGGGCTTACCGGTATAAGGTTCCTACTTTCCAAAGGGAGGTCAAGGGTTCGAACCTCAGTGGAGGCAGTGTGTGTGAGTTTCCCAACTAGGAAAAAAAAAAAAAAAAAAATTTTGGTGGATTGGTTGCAAGGCAGAAACCTAACTTGTTGGATCATCATCACTCACAACAGCTCTTGGGAATAATCGCAAGGCAGAAAAGGGTACATATAAAAGACATTGGACAAGCCAACCATTACAGACTCACTTACAAAGGACAAAACTTAGGCCCAAAGAAGATGCAAAAAAATTTGAGGGTCCGTTTGGAAGCGTGGAATTGAGACTTTAGAAAAAAGAGCAATGGTTTGTGCTAATCAACTGTTTAGGTTATTCTTATATGATTTTTGTGCTTCCTGGTTTCTTTGTTTCAGCTTGCAAAGCTAGGGTCTCTGATCTTAGAGTTCATTTTAGGGTAAGTTACAACCTCCCTTGAGGTTTGGGCAAATTACATATGGGTAGTTTAACATTTATTACTTTGATCTTTTCTAAACCTGTTCGCCGGCTACCAGAAAGTAACTTTTGAGTGTTAAAAGTTAATAATGCCCTTGTATTATAATAATATATCATATTACAAATATTTGTTAATCTGAAAATTCACGTGATCCATGTGTAATTTACCTTGTTGTCTTTCCAATTTCACATCTTAAATGAGATGAGCGGATTAGAATGGGCAGTATTCTCATACACGGGAAGGGCAAAATTGTCATTTTATAAATATGGTTGACATGTTCTTCTGAAAGGCACTGAACAATTTGTTACTGCAGCCACATCTTCAAATGTTTTTTCGTCCACTTTTCATATAAAACATCAATAACTTTCTAACCGTAACTCGGAATTTTTAAAGGCCGGCGCAATTAGAATGCCTATCCAACGGTGACTATTTTTCAAACAGGTTCTTTTGATATAAAACTTCACTAAACAAGTTGCTACTGCTGGCTCATATTCTGATTTTTTTAGCACAATTCATATAAACGTCAATGACTTCTAACCGTTGCACGCAAGTTAACAAGGCCAGTGTGGTTTGAATTATGTCTGTCCCTATCCATCTGTGACTATTTTCGAAGCTGGTTCTTCTAATATAAATCCTCACTAAACAAGTTGCTATTGCTGCTTCATCTTCTGATGTTTCTTCATGCACCTTAATTTCATAAAATGTCTATAAATTTCTTACCGTAACTCCAAATTTTTAAAGGCAAGGCCGGCGCTGTTGAAATCATATCGTCGTTAAGGGGTGGAGCCAGTGTATGCCCAGAGGGGCACGTGTCCCTCCTGACCTGGCCCCGCTTACTATGATATATATACCAAATTTACATATTTTTACATATATATATATATGAAAAATTCATATAATGTCCCCCTGAAATTTTTATTTTTTAAAATAATCTCTTAAATTTTATATTTCTTCTCTTTTTTACTCTATAAATTCCTTTAATTGCCTTTAAAAAAAGTCAAAATTTTCTTTTTGAGTCAAACTCCAATTTTTTTTTTCCTTTCTAAACTCTCTCATTTTTCTTTCCTTTTAATTTTAATTTTTTTTGTTAACTATATATTTATCTTTCTTAAATTAGTCATTGATTGATATATTATTTTGACTAATTTTTCTTTTTTCAGAATTTATATTTATTGTCGTGATTATTGAATTTTTTTTTTTTTTTTTTACATTGTGTCCCCTCTGATTTTAATTTCTGGCTGGGCCCCTGTATATATATTATATATATATGTGTGCGCATGTGTTTATGCGCATCATCAACACATATGAAACAATTACTTTAAAAGATGGTTCTATATGATTCCAAATTGGTGTGTCCAAGCGATTAATAATCAAGCAAGTACCAAAGAGTAACGAATTAGGAGCAATATATAGCCCAAAAAGTTACTTTTTTCTTAATTATATAAAGAAACGGAAACATGTGTATACATAATCAAATATATAAAATGAATACACACACACATATAATAATGTACCGACATACTATTCAAATTAGAGGACACTTAAAAAATAATAACAGGTCAACATATTGGAACTTGCCACACCCTTGAACTCATTGTTACACCTCCAAATGATTAGGTTAACCAAAAGAAACAAAGCATTTTTAGCATAAATATTAATGTTGTCAAGCAAATGATACCTTTTAAAGAAAGAAAAGAAGTAGAAAGACAAAACCAAGTGAGAAATTAGGTTGATGAAGTATATAATAAGCAATCACCATGGAGATTTTGACCGGTCAATTCCAAAGCTAAACTATATACTATGCAGATCCAAACAGGGAAAAAAAAGAAAAAAAAGAATCATGATATATTTCACCTTTATCAAAGAAGGTGCAATATTTAGAGAATTCTTGTACTTTGGTCATTTCTAACAAGCAAGGTACTAAACTTGTACACCCCACATCCCCTCCCCTTTGGCAGTTGGAATTGGGATCTGGGTGTCGGTGCTTTTAAAATTTACTTCCTAACAAAGTTATTTTTAGAGTAAATTATATCGACTTCTCTTAAAATTTAGACATGCATAAATTATTTATTTTTTATTACTTTAATCTTTCTTAAACTCATTGCTCAATTGTTAAAAGATAATATTAAGTGTGAAAAGTTGATAACGTCCATATGCTATAATAATATATTAAATTGTCAATTCTGCTGTTGTATTGCTACTGTATGTTCATTTTGATTATTAAGAGCATCACTATTATATAAGAGGTGAATGAAACTCATCCTTTTTTTTCTAACCAAACTTTCTTTATATTTATAATTTTATGTAAGAAAATGTTATAGCGTGGGCGCACTCATGTGATTTCTTGTCCCGTGGATGATCTTATCAAAATATATATTTTTTTCCATTTTAAATCTGATAAATCTCAGATGATTGTACCTTTACATAAATTATACTCGGTGGGGAGAGAGATGTGATTGGGACATGTTATGATTTATGATCTTTGAAAATGTGATCCAGCCATGATATATATATATATATATATATATTGGAATACTTTAAACTTTTAAAGCAGTGGTTGCTCTTGCAGCTGTCCTAAACAATATCCATAAGCCATCCACATAAATTTGGATGAGGAAGGTAGGAGCAGGAGGCATGTGGATCTACCTTGGTGTCATTTAGCCAAACAACAAGAGAGCATAACACTACTACATTCTGTAGTCCCTCCACCAAATACATTGTGTCTTTTCTATAAAAGTTTGCAAAATTCATCCTTCTAGAGAATTACCAATATGTACTACTTGTCCAAAAGATGGTTTTCCTGCTTTGTATAAGCTTTCTTCCCCTTTCGCGCCCGAATGTTCGGGATGATATGTTTGCTTAAACCTTAGATAAAAAAAATAATAATAATAAAATAAATAAATAAATATTTTACTAAAATCTTTTGATAATTTTAAAAGTTTAATAGTTTTACTTGAGGGAAGGGTTTTGTCGGTTTTCTAATAACACCTTTTTGTGCCATGATTTTTTCCGGTATATCACTCACTAATTGATCTACTTATGCAATAAAATTATTAGTTGATTTGGGAATAAATTTTTGGTAATATACTGACCTCTCACACCCAATCATTTAACAGTCAAGTCAATTGTGTGTAGAACAATAGTTATCAATGTGGTCTCTATTGATTTAAAAAAGGATTTAATAATTCTTTGATGTGGTTCCTTCCTGAGTTCGTTAAGGTTGGTTTTCTTTTCTTTGACATGATGAATAAAAAAAATAAGAATAATATTAATAATGAAAGGTATATTTAAGTGTATTAATAATGAAAAGTATACTAATATATATTTTTAGAAAGTATATTTCTGTTTATATATTAAAATGAACTTAGTCTACTTTAGTTCAAGAAAATATTATTACAATCTTAAAATATTAATGCCACATTACTATGGGAGAGAGTGTACAGTCGCATAAATAACATATAAATTTGAATATAAAATATTATTTTTTGTTGTTGAAATATTTTTCAGTTTGTAATGTTATTTTGAAATAATTGTGATATAGAGTTTAAAAGTTTGATACATCCAATTATATTTGCATCAGACATCATTTCCATTCAAAAAATAAAAAAAACAAAAAATAAAAAATTTGCAATTGTCCATTTCTATAACTATTTATCAATTTTTTTTTTTATTTTAAAATAGAAATTGTGAATCCAAGTCGTTGCTACAAATT
>JAOTQH010000050.1:697549-713429 GCA_025631255.1 Cornus kousa
CTCTCTATCTCACACACACACACACACACACACTAACACACAGCTAGAGGTGGGTGTGGGGGAAGGAGATGGATTTTATGGTGGAGAGTTGATGAGAATAGGGGACCAATATATATAGTACGTACTTATGCATGCAAATTATCAGATTAAAAACCTTAATAAATAACAAGCAACAACTATAATAAGCATATGTACTAAACCATTATAGACCATGTGAAAAGGAGAAAAAAAAAAAAGAATAAAAAAATCATATACCCACCATGTGAAAAATACTGTGCCTTGACCCCAATCCACCAATTAATATGATAGTGACACGAATGGCCAAAAGTGTGCATACATATAATTATGTGCATAACGACACACACATTATATATTTTGACTGGACGTGGATGGAAAAGCTCTCTTAATTACGGGAAAAATAATTAAATGATCCTAAATCATTTGATGTCTAGTAGCATTAATTTAATAAAAATTAAATCTGAGAAGAGAGATTTATGTGATTTGTATTATTTATTAGTTGATATGGTGAGCTATTGGTGGTGGTAGTTTTCTTACATGGTGCTTCCTACTTGATTCTTAATTGAGAATTTGTCTTAATTGAAATAATATTATATTTATTTATTGTGTTCTTGCTATCTCTATTGAGATATACCGAATAAAAAGAATTCCCTTTATAAACGACAAAATATTATTGTGTTCTTCCTTTTTTGTTTTTTCTTATATTATTTTACAGTAATATATTAACTTTTTTTTAAAAAAACTATTTTTTTTAATTTGATAGTTTGGATTTAATTGATCCAGAGAGAAACTGATCCAAGACTATCTAATATTTTTTTGTTACATAATTTTGCTTCTTTCTTGTCTAATATTTGTTTGCTACGTAATTTTACTTCTTTCCATTGCTGACTTCACCACGATCGATTAGGTGAAACAGTTCTGCAACGTTTGTTTATTCATATATCATCCAAACACACTAAATCAAGCTTTTCAGTTTTTCTGTCCACACACACTTAAATCCAGTTTTATCTTTTTTCAAGTACCAGACGAGAGAAATCATCTATCCTGGGGATTTTTCAATGCATGTTACTTTGTAGTATTCGTGAGACTAAAATGTTTAGATTGACGATTTTTTAGTCTGTTTGTTTGTTTGTAAAATATATTTTTAAATTTTTTATTTTTTATTTTTGAAGTTTGGTTGTCAAAAATTTAAATAAAATATATACTATATTTTATTATAACCTAACAATAATAATTTACACATCAACTTTTAATAAGTTATTTTAGACTCACAACTCAATAAACTCGATCTCAACCTCAATTTAAATTTTTGTCAAACATCAGAAAATTAAAAATATATATTATACGCAGTATCTAAAAAAATATATATTATACGCAGTATCTAAAAGAAAAATATTTTCCAAAAAAAATATTTTATATCAAAACAAACATAGTCTTAATGTTTAAGCTTAATCGGCTTTGAGAGAGTTCTACCAAAAGAATATGAAGGATTCAAAACTCCCAAAGAATACTACAAATTAGAGTAAGTATCTGAAATTGATTCTATCTACCATTTAGCAAGTTTGAAACAAGTGTAATAAAAATTTCAACGTGCCTTTGTAGACCTCTAACTTAGAGGTGTTGTCTCGCTCAAAGAAGCGTACTGTGAATAGTCTGATGCAATACAGCACAACACCTTATCTCTAATGTGTCCAAGTTTCACCATTATTGATCGATAAGAGATTGTGGTTCTGATGAAAAAAGATTGTCGTTCTTTTCACCGGCATAGTACGGATGTTCACAGCTTAACAACCACAAAATTTGTGGTCCATTGAATAATATGAATTTTCAAAGCTTCACACAGAAGAAAAGTTGAAAGACAAAATAAGTAGGTGCTCGGGATGTAATGTCGGCATATTTTTCTAGAGAAATGTTTGTAGAAAGTAGAAACTGGGGGCATTGGAGATATGAAAAGCGGACAAGTATGACCTATCCAAGGGGTGACAATTCCGGTCAAAATTTGAATAATACAATTATAAAAAAGCCTAAATACAATAGCAATTTTGATACAATGAAAATGTCCACCGTAACTGGATTAAATAAGTTAGAAGTTAATCGGGTAGACCTGACCCAATTAATTAAATAGATTAATCAGATTAAACGAATTGAGCTCTAAAACACGAACACAATTAAAATAAGATTAATCCGTATTATCTTCAAGTCGTGTTAACGAACACGCTACACACAAAACATTGTTCTTCACTGTTACCAAAATAAATGACTTGTTCCTCGTATTGCAAACGTAAACAGCCCTTGAAGGAAAAAGACACTCGATCAAACATCAGAAGAGCACAATAGCATTACTAGTGGTTATAACTGACTCAAGGTCATACACTTCGCTCAATTACATTGTAACTGAGTCAGAGTTTGCCATTACACATAAAATTCTAACACAAAGTGCATCATGACCATCACACAATTTCCCACCCAGGTAAGTTTCTCAACACAGATGTTGCTATCTACGATGAATTTACATTATTCGCATTGTCACAGCCAAGACGTTTGACCATTTATGCAAGTGCTTCTACTGTAAGTGTGTATATATATATCTATGCATATAAGGGGTCCTCTTTCACTAGAAGCATGGAATGACCATTTGGCTATAAACCAGGGGGTTTGAGTAGTGGAACGAAATTGAAGATCCCCTCCACATCAACTGGAATCTCAAGGGCACGGCGAAGGATTTCTGGTGCCGATGTTTTGCCCTTCCAGGTGTTAAACCAAGGTCCTCCACCAACTTCTACTGCTGCCATGTCGCTTCTAACATCCAAAATAATCTGCAAATTAATACGATGAAAGTGTTCAATATCTATAAAATAAATAAAAGTTTAAGATCTGGATATATACAACGTAAAAATATATAGGCAAACTGCTGCAGGAATTCTTGGAAGGCTCAAGCTGGTGAAAACAAGAGCTACAAATATATACATTTAAGATCCGATATATATCTTCAAAATATAAAGGCAAACTGGAGCTAGAATTCTTGAAAGGCTCGTGCTGATTAAAACAAACAAGAAAAGATGTACAGGCAAAACAATTTCCCCACAAATAATAGATAAATTTGTATACTTCAAACCACGCCGTCACCCTGTGGATTATCTAAAGTAATGCCAACTTTGTCAAATAAATAAACACCCAAAAGCTGGATTTGTTTTTCTTCAATCGAACATATCTCACGCAATACCATGTAAATTTCCCTTTAGTTAATGAAATCCAATGGTATGAGGTAGACTGCTTTAATCAGCGAGACTAGAGTGCAAGTCAAGAAAGACCAATATTCATCTCAATAGACTAAATAATTAAAGAAAAAAAGAACATAACTTCCGGGTGAATAAGAGGGAGGAAGAAGAATATAGAAGAAGACGTAACCAAAAGGAGTAGGATAAACAAGAGCTATACTCTATAATGCTGTCAAATATCATATATAATTCAAAAGTTATCATTTCATAAATCAGCCATGTATATGCTACTTCATTTTCTTCTACAAATTCAAACCCCAACACAAAGCAAAAAGATGTCAACAAGAAAATATTAAATTAAACACAACTTTTTCCTTCTTTTTTATTAGTTTATTTATTATTTTATAATTATTACTATTATTATTTTTTTACCTTGGCAAGAAACTCTCATACCCACTTTTGCCCCTATGGGAACTTGAACCCTCAACCTTCTACTTTGTAATGTGAGGAAGTATCACTAGACTACAGCCCTGTTAAATTAACACAACTTGCTCAACACAAAATACTAGACAACATAAATATAGGTAGTTGAGTAGAAAGCTTTCCATTTCAAGCCAATTTTCAAGACAACTTTTGGTCTTCCACTAAGCTACCTTGACAACCACATAAGCTTGACAAGGCTGTTATGTTGGCACGACATCACTTCCACAAATGGTAAATACCAAAATTGCACTCTGGAAGTGGTTCAACACAATCTTTGAGCATTGATACCAAACCATTTGCTTGTTTCAGATTACTGGGATGCAATAATATCTTGTTATCATTTAGATATGCTGAAAAATTAATTCCAAGGTCAATGAAAAAGTAAATGCACACTAAGGGAGGGAAAAAAAAAAAAAAAATGTAAATGCACCAGAAATTGCAATAGATTCTCCATCTTAGCTCAGACACTAGATTTGAGACGCCTAGGCTCCATTTGGCCTCTGGCTGTATTGATGTAAAGGAAAATTTAGGGAAAATTAAAAGGAAAAGTAATTTCTTTAATGTTTTCTTCTTACAACCAAAAAAAAAAATAAAGAAACAAAAAAAATTCTCAAATATAATTTAAATATAGGAAAATAAATAAAAAGAAAATGTCATGTAAAGTTAAAATCCTCTTCTATATTCCTCGTATTTTCTCTTTAAATATGTTGCCATGGTAATGAATCAAGAGAATGTGATTTCCTTTACATTGTCTTTTCCTTTCACTCAAAATATTTGCAAACAAATGGAGATTTAGTAATTTAATGGTCAAACAAAGCGGAATCTGTGAGAAGCTATCAATTAGAACTGAGAAACGGTCAGATAGATGGGAGCTAGAAATGTCAGCGAACTAGTGGAGCATTGATTTCAATACTTTTTAACGATGGGGAGAGAGAGAGAGAGAGGGGCAAACGCGAAAAGAAAAATGTGAAAATATTCGCCATGAAGCAGAGAAAGCCAACTTCCTGTACATTACACCTTTTTATGTTTCTTTATCAGTATTATTTCGGGTAAATTACACTTGCCACCCCTGAGGTTTGTCAATATTACAGAGACCTCCCCTCTTGTTTTCATAATAACACTGACCTCCCTTGACATTTACACTTTTGTAACAGATTTCCCCTTGTCCTAAAGGTAACTGACAGTGATGGATTTTGCTGAGATCATCACTTAAAAATTATAAAAATCCAATTTTCCCCTTGTTATATCTGCAAATACGTTTTTCCTAACTATCTAATGTGAAATAACCAATGAAGCATGGATACGTGAGTTACTCCCAACGTACCCATGTCGGACACACGTGTGGACACATGTCCGACACGTCAAAAAGATATCCTGGAATTTTTTTTAAATAATAGAGAATTGACACTTCAGGATACGCCGGCGACACTTGCAGGAATACACTGGCGACATGGTTGGGGACACGGCTCTAGAAATATATATATATACACATAAAACAGAGAGAAGAGAGAATATGATATATATTCATTTTCTATTATAATATAGAAAGGAAAAAGTCCATTATAGATCTGTTCTCCTTCCGGAAGAGAGAATATCTGGAGGAGTTGAGGGAGGAGGATGGCGGAAAGAGAGACTGATCGACGTTTGTGAATGAAGAGAGTGAGGAAGAAAGAGGCGTGTTCGATCAGATCTTTTGAATAGAATCTTCCTGATTTGGGAATATGACCTTTTCCTTGATGGGACTTAGCTTGTTGCTTTGTTTTGTTTGGGCTTTTGCCTTGTGACTGGGCTATTTTTGTGGGCCTTATACAGTTTCTAATGTTAATATACATTTTACCCTTTTATCTCTTAAAAAGAAGTCCAAATGGGCTATGTATAGAGAGAAAATTGAGAACAGAAATTAATTTTTTTTTTTGTATATAATAAAATTATAAAATAAGAAATCCAAATGGGTTATGCAGAGAAGAAATTGAGGAAAAAAAATTATTATTATTATTATTTTGCATATAATAAAATTAAAACTTTATTTTATTGCCGTATCCTTGCCGTGTCCGTGTCCTATTTTTTTGAGATTTGGCGTATCGCCGTGTCTGTGTCGTATCGTGTCCGTGTCCGCGTCCGCGTCCATGCTTCCTAGGAAATAACTAATTGTCCTAATTGTCTATTTGATTTGACAAAATATACATTTATATTTATATTAGTAATAAATATGAATATTTGTAGATTGTGTACATGTATTTATGTATGTAATATACACACGTATATATAATCTAGGAAAGAGATGTGGAGGTGGACCAGCAGCACCTGTTGGAGGAGGTGAGGCCAACAGCCAGAGGAGGCGGAGGAGTGAAGCAACAGCGAAACAGGAACAGGCAGTAGCCAGCTGGTTTCGACACCAGAAGCTTAAGATCAAAATCACGTCTTCACCTTAGGAGAGAAATTTTGGAAAAACACATCAAATTTATTGAAATGAATCAAACCAAGAACAAGTTTGTTACTTCAACTTCACCTTGTGAGAAGAATCCAACCATTTTTCCATCTTAAAACCAGTCTCAAGCCTCAATTGTGAGTGATTATCCATGGCAGAAAACACAAACAACCTACATTAAAATCCAGGGAATGAAACGGGTATCATTCAATTACTTTGTGTTTCTAGGGGATTTAGTTGCTTTGTTGTATTGCCTTTTGGGATGTTGGTAAGATGTACAGGTGGGCCTTGAATGAGGGTCTTCATTGGTTTCTTGAATTCCTTAACTCACAAAAATCTCTTTCCCTCTCAGAGTAAAATAGGCTGTCCATAATTATTTCAATTAGACCCATTTGGATTCTGACCAAATGGATGACCAACTAAGAGATACATATATAATGCAACCAATTCTCAGATTGCATGACTGAACATGCTTCCAGCCTAACGCCTCTAATATTATGCAAAAGAATTTCTATCCTCTCTCTCAATTGTTTCAGTGGCTAATTGTTGTTAGCAGCAACAGTTTTTTGGGATTATTGAAGGGTCCCCCCCGGGACAAAGACATCGGAGACTTATCAAGACAAAGTTAATTTAGTCTTCAATTCCTTTCAATTTTTATTTGTTCCGTTATTTTTTTACATCCTTTGAACCACAAAAAAGAGTCCATCATTGGAGGATGACAAACATGTGAGAGGTCTCGCCTTCTCCGACGACAACAGAGTAATGTTAGAGATATCCACATGTCTCTCATGTGTGGAATAGATTTAGGTTACTTTTTGTCTTTTTATAGAAGCTTATTTAATGTGTTTCTAGTTATGGGCAAAAGAGTAATTTTACTTTTATTCTCAACAGTGTTAGATGCATGTTACCGACAGGGGAGGTCAGTGTTGAGGGAGGTCTCTGTATTATTGACAAACCTCAGGGGAGGTAAGTGTAATTTACCCTATTATTTATGAATACAGGACCCTTGGAACAACTACGTTCTCATAAAAGAGTTCATAGGGGTGCACAGCCACAGGCGGTCAACTTAATAATATGCGGCACATGCCAATCCTAAATTTCAGAAACTGTGACACATTTTAAAATAATTTTAGTTTATGCTATTTGAAGGCATGATGGCTGACAAATTCAAGTTGTAGAGTAATGAACTTGAAAAGCCTAGTCAATCTAGTAATAGAAGTAAATCCACAAGTAAATCCATAGAACTTAATATTTTGGACAAAAACAGGCTGGCATTTCTTGGCCTTAAATTAATCAGTAATGCAAAGAATAAGAAAAAGAAATGCACCTTCCCTTTGCTGCCATCGTTTCTCCGTTCCCACAGTTGCAGTTTTAACTCACCAAAACAAGTGTCTTTGCAAGCTGGAGCAAGGCCAGCTTCTGATGTGGGAGCACGCAATGTGGTACCTGGATCCTTAGTTTTTGCTTCTAATTCCACCTGCAGAGAAGCAACAAATCCCATCCGTTACTAACAACTCATCAAACAATATTTAGATCAGGTTTCCTTAAAATTGCATAAAGATCAACTTAAACTTCCTGCTTTTGAAATATCAAGCATTACTTGTTCTGACGATGGAAACCTGACCACACTATTGGGAGTTTGCTTCTGAAGTTAGTTTTGTGACATAAGAACACAAAATAAATAAACAATACCCGATTACCTTGTGTGTTTCATTCTCTGCAGATATGTACCAGTAACCCCATTGAGCAATTTCCCAATGAACAACTCCATTCCAAGGCACAAATTCATATAAAATTCCATCATAGTGAACTCCAATCTGCATGAATCACGACTTAACATGAACATCACTACTATATATATAAAGCCTTTCCAGCTAGGGAAGGCCAAAAAACTGTCTCTTTATTCACCCAAAAAAGTTGATAGATATATAAACACTTTAGCATGAAGGGCTAATAATCTAATGAGCGGGAAATTAGACCCATGTCCGCATTTTCAATTTCATACATACTGTTTTGCTGTTTTAAATCCAGAAAATGATTTGAGAGGGGGCGGCCACCTTGAACAATAATAAGCGGGAATTTTTTTTTTCAAACTACCACAATAAAACAAAATAACTCTAACTTAATAGATATTTGCATCTCAAATCACTCGTACTTCCATTTTAATTATTTTTCGGTAAACACTCCAATTTCAGTTATTATCAAGCTAACATATTAAAAGCAATTCAAATTAAAGGCATTCTAACAAGAACCATGTATTCTCAAAAAAATTCTAATTTATAAAGAAAAGTATAAATTGGGAACTAACAAGTTTAATATAATTAATCTTAGAATTTTTTACTAGGCCAAGATGGTAACTAAAGACAATTTTAGAAATTTGTGATCAACCCATATCCAAGAAACCCCACATATTGTGAAGTTTAAAGAGAGATAGAGGGGATGACTATAGTGGGTTTTGGGGCATGTTTAAGGGACGTTAAAATTTTAGTGGGGGCATCTAAAAGGGGTGTTGTTAATGGCTCTGTGTCTGCTGTTTTGCATGGAAATCAACTGGTGCCTGCTGTTTTGCATGGAACATATTACCCCTACTTGGTGAATGAAGGAACTTCAAAGTAACTATTCTTGAACCAGAATTTATGATAGATAAAGATGTGTGAAAAAATTAGAGAAAATCTATTTAAAAAAAAGATTAACCCTTGTGGTTTCTTAAATATTAGAGTACAACCAAATAAAACTTGTGGCAATTTGATTACATTTTGGAAGAAATCATACTATCAGTCTTAAATTACTGCTGAACTTTTGATATAAAATCCGTTATTCTAACTGCTTGGGGGTGGTAAAAGTGCAGTTCAACCATTACTCCAATACGAAAATAAAATTTAAAAAAAAAAAATGAAACAAAAGTAATGTATCTAAGCTCAAATTTCACACCTTGATAATACATTTCATAAAAAATAAAAAAAAAAACCCTCTAAGAAAACTTCTTTGCTAAGCAGAGGTACATAGAAGGGACTACAGCAGAAGACGTTCTTGTAATTATATTCTATTCAGTTCTCTTTTTTCTTCACGTTCATACATATGGTATCCTTTTTTTTTTTTCCCACTCATCGAAGAATATTCCAGTCATAACAGACAAAAAAGCTTAAGCAGAAGTAAGGTAAAAAGGCAACATTTGTACAGAAACCCAATAGAAAAGTACCAGTGCAGCATTTTCAAAAGTCTCAGTTAGTCCAGGCAGTTGCCTCAATCCTCCACCTGCAGTCAAAGCAACTTCTCCACTTGCACCTTCAAAGACATTACATTGAACCTGTAGAAAACATCAGCCTTTAAAAATGTAAGTAATTTGCAACCATACAAGATGAGCATTACATCTACCATGATATCACTGTGATTGCACCATGGGAAATGCTTCATCCAATTAAGGACTACAAGAATTTTTTTTAAAATATATAAAACATTATTTTCAGCTGTAGCTACCAGAAAGTGGTCCATAGCCAAAATGGGAATCTGTGTCTTCAAATGTTTTGCATCTACCAAACGATTTCTCTTCATTTTTCTCGTTTTAATCAATAATTAAACTCTTGAAGATTGAGGGAAAGAAAACAGTACATTCAGTTTCTAGATTCTTTAGGATTGTGTTAATACAAAGATAAAATTAGAAATGAGCACATTCACAAAACGGTTAAAGTGGCACCAACTGGAGATAAATGAGAAAAAATTGGCTAAGAAGGTGTCATCATGCGCAGCAAAGACCAATAACTGTATTGGTGAAGAAGAGTAATGTGGTCCATATTAAGGTTCATGCTAGGGGAATGGGAACACACCGAAACTAACATGGCTTGATTTAGCAAGGAAAAAAATTTAAATCAAGTTTTGGACCTAGATAGAGAGGAATGGCAAAACAGGATTCATGCAGTTGACTCCAAAGAATTGGGACAAAGGCTTTGTCGAGTTGAGTATTTCTTAGGGCGTCAGAACAAAAACAATAACCTAAGCCAAAAGTCTTTTAAGGTCATCTTTAGGAAGTAACACACTTTTATTTATGTTATTTTTTCTTCACTAAGTACTTGATATAACCAAAGTAAGCATATTATCTTATACTATAGCAAGATGCTGAGGAAGGGCAAAAACTTTACCCAAAACCATTTTCTTGGGAAGCCTCCACCCCAATTCTTTTCAGAATAAGAAGGGGCATCTTGGAACTCAAACCTTTCACCATCCCACTCTATCCAACCTGGGAAAAAAAAATCAAAGCCTGAGAATATGGTCCAGAATTATACACAATCTAAAGAAAAGAAATATCTTAAATGTCAACAAATGGAATTACAAGTAAGATGTAAATGATAAATCCAAAAGAAATTGTCTTTTCAGTATTTAGACAGTCATATGGAACCAATTTATTGGCGTAACATAGGGTTGATGGAATTTTATTCTCAATATAATGTCAGGCATAAGCAGTGACAAAAAGCAAGGCAATCAACAATGTTCCAGTAGACAGGACTTAAAGGGGTGTCCAAAGATTTAATGATTCAATACTAGATAAACACCCTAGCCTCTTTGTGTTAAAAATAAACATTCATAATTTACGCTTCTTTCATTGCAACAGATGCCACAAAGCACTAAGAGATTTGTTAATTACAGTAACTTCTTTCTGGTAGCAAATAAGAATAGTAACAACAATGAGTGGACTTCATTCATGTGCAATAAACATACGGATACTTCAATTTCCTATATTTTTAAACACATAGGATCCTATCAACCCAATCTCCAAGTTGTCTCCTGCATTGGTAAGGTAAAGTAAATTCAAATGGATGAAACCCAATAATGATAATGCGATCAGACGAATGTTTACAGCTGTTAGGTTGCTCTACATCATTTTGGTGTCTGAAAATATTTCAGGATCTCTTTCATTCATTAAAGACCTTGGGATCATTCATCAGATCATTCACTGGATAGCTCATCGGTTTTGGTACAACCAATGAGTATATGCTTTCTATCATATTAATTTAATCCTTTACTTGATGAATGAATACAAAAATCACAGGATCACCAAGTGCTTTTTATTTCATTGTAGTTCGATTATTTTGTTCATTTTGGTGATCCTGTGATTTTTGTATTCATTCGTCAAGTAAAAGGATTAAATTAATATGATGAGTTCAAAATATAGAAAGCATATACTCATCGATTATTTTGTTCATTTGCTAGTCTACCTTCAAATTACAAGTTCTCCAGCTAATTAAAATTGTTTCTAACTTTCTAATAGGACTCCATAATCCAGGTGATGAGCAAAATTTGCTCTGCAGTAGCAGGTAGACAATCACACGAAACAAAACAAAATCACATTCTCGCCACTATTTAGTCCTTTACTCTCTGATCATTCCTATGTAAGGAATTGCTGCGAATTTCAATTATTTGTATATGAAGTATGCACACATTCAGCAGTAGCTTCCAGTGTTGCACCTTAATCCTACAGCTTTCAGCCTAGAGCTTCCGTGGTTGAGAATGAAAATTTCTAGGACTTTGGCAGCAACTGTGGTGTTAGAATACTGAGTCATGTGTTGGTGATCCAACCCAAAACCAACCCTCCCCAGACCCCACACGGGAGCCTCATGCACTGGGTTTGCCTTTAAAAATAAATTGAATATCTTAAGTCACCCTACTGAGTAAATTCCTAGCTCCATCACATACAACTCAAGATGATGAAGATGGAGCAACAACGGAGATCATGTGCCAGATTCAACAAGCTAAATCACAGGTTAGAAAAATGTAAGATGAAACCTTAGCAGATATTAGATTCTAGGTTTGTTCAACTTACTGGATAGTTGGATCACCTATGACCAAGGATTGAGTATTAAAAGGACTTAAAATAAGATAATCAAAATTTGAGAAGCTGTGGCTTAAGATTTTGAGGAAAAGCAGTGAAGGCCGATAGATGCTGTTGATAACTTGATTGAATCTAGCAATGTATCAGACCTAAGGACCAAGATTGATTAATTGTGGGAAGGAAGGTTTTAGAAAAATATAGATTTTATAACTAAGTAATTCAATTCCCATATTTTGTTCAGGACTTCTATAGTTGCTATAGAAAATGTGGTTATAGTCAGTCTGAGCCTATATGCTTAAGAGAGATTTTTTAGAGAGACAAAATTATAAGCCTCTAATATTCAATTTAGGGTTTATATAGCACGCCAACTATTTTCTATGTGATTGAGAAACATCAGAGCATAGAGGAAACCAAAGATAATCAAGTTTCAATCAATCAGGTGTTCTGAAGACCAACGAGCAGTTAACAACCCAGGAGAGCATACTTTGCTAGTGACCAAGTTTGTTAATCGATAGCAAGAGTGTTCATGGGAGTAATGTGTGTGCAAGTCTAGGTCAGAGGTGACTAATAGATTCAAGTGGGTAGAGTCTGGTACCTAGGGATGTAACTTGTAAACATTTCTCTATAGAGGATTATTCGGGCCTGGCCCGAAGGTCCCATGCTTTTCCCATTGTTATCTCACCCATTTACCCTTTTTACTACTTTATATATTTGAATTCATTTGTGATAGTATTTAAGATATGTGAATAAGTAATATTAACCAAAACCAAAATTGATCAAAGTAAAATTCGGAAAAACAGTTATTGGTACATGATATCTACAAGAGCTACTCCCCCCTTCCCTGCTTTTTCCAGGTCTAAAATTGAATCATGTGTACAGAGCCCACGGTGCCAGTCCAGCCCTTCAAGTGAAAACAACTATCAATTACTTGTTTAAATATTAAACCAACGGAATCCACTTGCATCATAGGTTTTAACATCAAATGATCAAAATACTCACTCCTACCCAGATTCCACATAGCAAACTTGTATAACAGTGAAATTGATATAGAACATGAAGCAGTTCAACTAAAAGTAAAAAATTTCCAACAAAGAAAGAAGTTAGCTAATGCCTGTTGAAAGTCCAGCAGCCATGCATATTTGCCAATGGGGTTCAAATACAGGAAATGCAGCAAGCCAGCCTGCTGTGGACTTCTGTTTAGACCCAACATTACCCCATCCATATATGGGGCGGGTACTATACTCCCAACGTGCTGTCTTTACAATGTCCACATAATTTGTCCTGTCATTGCAAGGCAAGGCATGTTGAACAGCAGAAAAAACTAACAAATAAAACATAGCTTAGAATTATATTTTGTTGTAGAATGGTATTGTAGGTCGGATTCTGGACCTACAGAATGGTTCACTTGGGACCTAGAGATAAATAAACAATTGATACACTGCAAAATTTCTTGTTTAAATAAAAAGAGGCAAGGTTCTACCTCCAACGTTTGCATTCATTTCTAGATTTCCTAATAAAAAGAAAGCCCTTTAGGGACACATAACTGCTGTTCTTTTTCCTAATCTTTTTACTTCCATTTTCGAAAAATAAATGCATTTTGTGACCTCTCCCTCATGTCTTCTCTCCATTAGAATAATTTGTAAGCAAGAAGAAAGCCCCAAGAGAAAACCTACCTGTGCACAATGAACCCCATTGTTATAAGGAGTAAGCCCTCTAACATAAAGATCAACACCCAGAACTCTCATCTGCCAAACAACAAGTCACCCTAGCATAATCTGGTCAAATACAATAGCAGTTTACCTAAACAATGGATATAATGGAAGCCTTAATGAACTCCATGGCCACAGAGCCAACACCAAAATCACCTGTCCCAACTAACACCCCATCGACGATAAACATTCCTACACCACGGGACAACGTCCATGCACCATCTGCAGCTATTTACTGGCTGCTAATGAAAGACCGCTATGAATAAAAAGCTTATTAAGAGGTAGTTGTAGGAGAAAGGGAGATGGTTTAGAAACTCAACCTAAAAAATGCATGATGTGTAAACAATTGCAACAAGTAACTGAAGAAAGATTTACCTTCCATCATCACAGATGAAACCTTGATGCCAAAGTGGGGTAACTTGGAAGCCTTCCAACACTCTTTTGTTGAAATCCTATACAAAACACAAAATAGAGAGTGACAAGATAAAACTATTAGTTATAACTCAGTTAAATCTGTAAGAGGAAATATAATCACCAAATTTGTATTTTTATAACCTTGGCAGACATTAACAACTTTGCAAAGAGAAAAACACAAGGGAGTAGAGAAAAGAGAAGAAAAGGAACTTCTGTCCACTAGAAAGGTCAAAAGGGATATCCTACTTTTTAAGTTGCAAGACAACAATCATGCAAGGGTAAACAAAGGAAGATAACATCACCAAATAGATCGATGCAGATCTATTTTAATAACCAGCAACAGTTTGAAGTGAACATTGCAAAATTATCATACTATATGTGAAGCTATTATTCCAATATACCAGATACCATTAAAGTCAGAAGAATTACTGCACCAAATGAAATTATTGCTAGAAGTTTCCAACACCTATGATAAGCAACCTCATTGTCTACTTTTCATAAAATGAGACATTCTACATAACTACCTACAATTTTGTGAGAAATTTACAAATGCACATGCAGGAATTAGAAAAAGAATTTTGGAGTCACAGAAGATTAGAAAATCAGAGATAAATTATGAACTTAATGGGATTGAAACATCTCAAATTTGCCATGTTCCTTTTTGTGTTGCGAAAACAAAATCCTTTTAACATTCCTATAGAAATAAAATTCTTACCCTTCACCCCTATCGACGTCAATATTTGTACGCAGCTCATGTATCTAGGCTAGTTAACATTTTGACGTTAAAAATAATAATATCATCAAATCCCTTATGCATTCATGATGAATCAGATAAGTAAAAGCTAAAACCACTGTAAAACAAACATAACTTTCTTCCAATTATATATCCCTTATAAAAGAAAATATCAAGGACTAATAAACAAGATCAATAAGAGGAACAGGAACATAGCCCATCCAATGGAATTTCTAGAACATGAAAGATCAGATTATGCTTAAGTGTTAAAATCTGGAAGCATTAACATTCATGTATAAGAATTTTCTTTATACATTTTCACTGTATTATCAAAGGCCATATTTGAGTAAATTATGTACAAACCAAATTTAATACTGAAGAACAAAGATCTAAAGAAATTGCCAGTAAATGATGAAAGCAATTTGAAATTTGATAGCAAAAGAAGAGAGAATAAAAAGAAAAAAGCAACCTGAGGAGGAACTTCCTTTTCTGGAGGCTGCATATTTTTTTGGGCTACAAAGGTATTCCCCAGCTCCAGCTCATGTCTGCCTATAAAATGACAACTTATTAATGAATTATTTAAATACATAATAAATATGTAGTTCCCATAACGAGACCAGGATCATTTATGTTCCTATTACGAAAGGGCCCCAAAACATTCTAACTACATAATAACACATTATCTATAAGATTTAACAAAAGTACAGTTAAAGGTAAAAAGATCCATATATAAGGGCCTGTCCTCACTTTAGTAGCTTTAAAATATTAAAAATTATTACTCCGTATAATAATTTCAGAAAACCGCCTTAATAAAATTCCAGAAAACAGTTTTCCAGAGCAGCTAAATATACCCATATTGTTTTCATCGTTATTGTTTTCACCGATATTGTTTTCTGTTTTCTGCAATTGAGGGAGCAGAGAGACATTTATAAACACCGAGCTAAACAGGTCCAACATTTGTAGCATAAAAAATAAAGGGTAAATTTCACTGACACCCCCTGAGGTTTGGCCAAATATCAGTCTAAAACATCTTTCGAAAATAACTATCACTCA
>JAOTQH010000050.1:728633-745966 GCA_025631255.1 Cornus kousa
ATTTAAAGCACCCCATTAAAGTCCAGAATTACACTTTAGCCCCTGGAGTTTCCAAAAACCCAAAAATACACTAACTGGGGTGTTTCAGCAAAGGGAGCCGACTCCCCTAAAAAGTGAGCCGACTCTCCCTCTTAAGAAGCTGGCTCTCCCCCATGGGGAGCCGGCTCTACAAGGTATGTAGAGCCGGCTCTCTCTCTCCTAAAGGGAGAGAGCTGGCTCCCTCTATCCCAGAGAGCCGTAACTGAAATCCTTCGTCTTCTTCGCCTTTGGCGATGCTGTAGAACCCTCTGTAGTGTTTAGTAAGGATCCTAGGGTTTAATTTATGTCCCAAAATTATCCAGAAAACATATAAACCAAATATACATTACTAACAGAAATTTAAAACACATAAGCCAAAACAATTGTTACTATGAATCAAATTTAATTTAGAACGCATAATCCAGTTTAAACTCTTAATTAATTTGCATACAAGATTAGTCTTAAAATCTGATTACATCCTGGAGATTATTTAGGTATGCATAGAACACAAGTCTAAGGGAAGGAGTTAAAATAAAAGTTGCCTTTGGGTTTCAGTTTGAAACCTTGCACCGTCATCTCTGAGTTTTTCGACGACTTCTGACTACTGTCAAACCTCCTACTGCTCTGGTTCAAACCCACAAGCAATCCCCTTCCTTCCTCCTTGGTCCAATCTTCAACCTATGGCCAAAACCCTAACTGGTTTTCTCTGTTCTCTCAAACCTCTCTATGCGTGAGTAAAGTTTGTGTTTTAAACCCTAGGCAGACTTAATACGATATATATTAGGCGTATAAAAAACCTAATTCTAATAATAAGATGAGACTGAAAAACAACAAGAAAAGAAAACAAAATATAAAATAAAAATATATTTAAGTCGGCTACACGTGATTTCATATGTATATATAAAACCCTAAAACTATTTAATACATAAATACTGAAAAATGATACTAATTTAACCATTAATAATAATTAATAATTAAATTAACCCTATATGCATATATACCCATATATATATGTATAACCCTCCATAGGTATTAATTGTACCCATTAACCTCCTATCCGTGTAAGCCATACTATCCAAGCCCAACTCCATAAAAATAAAATCAACATTTAATCACATAATTTAATTAAGCAATTTATGCAATTACTCAAATCAATTAGTTCAATTTTCACATAAGCATACATTGATGAAAACAAATAAATTAATTAAATAATTAAATAATTAAACAAATAGGCAAATAATCAAGTAATGAATAAAAAATTGCAACAAAAATATAAAAGAAAAATACCGAAACTATCCTTTTAAAATTAGGGGTATTACAACCATTGTCGCCTTCCACCACCTCTACCACCATTATTGCCACCGCTACTACTGTAGCTGCCTTCCACCACCATCACACCGTCCCCGCCTCCTGTACTTTCCACCGCCATCGACTTCCATCACCATCACTGCTGTCGCCGCCGTCACTTTCGATAGCCACTAACTTCCATCACCACCACCACCTTCCATTACCGTTGCTATCACCTCCACCTCTGCCACTATTGCAACTTCCACCACTACCCTTACTGCCGTCTTCCACCACCATCACCATCTTCCACAAACGTCACCCCTATTGCCGTCTTCCACTACCACCATCATCACCTTCACTTCCTTCCTTCCACCACTGTCATCTTCCACCACCACCATCGTCACCTTCACTTCCTTCTGTCCACCACTGCCACCTACACTGTCGTCTTTCACCACTACCACCACCACCGCATTCCATCATCATCACCTACACCACTAACATCTTCCACTAACGCCTCTATCATTGCCTTCTACCAACACCCTGTTGCCTTCCGCCACCATCATCGTCACCTTCCAACACCACCACCTACACCATTACCACTTTCCACCTCCACCACCATCAACCACCGCCGCCATCTCTTTTTAAAAAATTATAAAATAATGTTATTTTGTCAATTTAATTTATTTGCCACTTATATGAGTATTTTAGATAATTTAATTTGAAATTTATTGTTTTCTAAATTTTACATTAATCCATTCTTACAAATTTTATATTTACAATCAAACAATAGAATGGGAATGACCATTCCAATTCAATCATGCGCAAATGCAACATAAGAGAATTAGTATTTTTTATTTTTTCACCTTTTTAAAGCATCATAAAACTATAAGTAATCGTTTAAAATAATAATAATAATAAAAAATAAATAGTCAGATCCTAAGTCACACAATCCTTCTTAACAGAGTGTCGCTCTCACGTTCCAAGCGCGCTCTTGCTCTCACGCTCCGTGCGCGCTCTCAGATCCTAAGTCACACAATCCTTCTTAATAGAGTGTCGCTCTCACGTTCCAAGCGCGCTCTTGCTCTAACGCTCCGCGCGCGCTCTTGCTCAAATTCTCACTGCTTATGACTTAATTCTCCTGCTCTCACGCTCCCGCTCCCGCTCTCGAATTCGCCCCCGCTCCCGCTTTATGTTACTTAGGTCAGATCATTGAACTTAAATCCGAATTTATTTTTTTGGATAATTTACAATTAACCTCCCCGAACCATAAAAATTCACATATTATTCTTGTTTCACTGTGTAACGAGAAATATTTCTTAATAAGGATAGGCTGTTGACCTTATATGCAAACTTGCATAATATTTCAGGGTTAATATGAAAGTTTTTTTACAATTTAAAGGGTTTTCCTGCAATTAACCTTATTCAATTTATTTATTTATTATTATTATTTTTATCCGAAAAACAAATAGAATTTGAAGCCGGCTAGAAGTTTAATAAAGCTGTCGTGAAGTCGCCCATTCGTAAGATACCTCTCGTAAAGTTCGACTTCTAGATCCCCTTCGTTGGGAAAGAGAGAGAGAACCGATTCTAGAGAGAGAAAGAGACAACTAGTCGCCATGGCCATGGCGATTAGGGTTTTTCTCCTTCTTCTGCTGTTCTTATCATCTTCATACCTTTCATATGCCCTCTACGAAGATCAAGTCGGACTTATGGACTGGTTAGTGTATATCTATATCTATACATGCACATACACATATATATATCACTTCCTTTATATGGATTATATTGACAGTTCAATTTATCTTCGGACTTATGGACTGTTTAGCCTATATCAATACCTATATACAAACACGCACATGCGCACATATCACTTGTATTGATAGTTCAATTGATTTTGCTTCTCATTCATTCGTTCAAAGGCTCTATGATCTTAGTTTTATTTAATGGATTAAAATTGTAATTGCAGGCATCAACAGTACATAGGAAAAGTAAAGGACGCAGTGTTTCACACTCAAAAGACAGGACGAAAGCGCGTCGTGGTATCCACTGAAGAGAACGTTGTTGCATCGCTTGATCTCCGCCGTGGCGAGATTTGTAAGTCTAATTCTTTATCTTGTAAAAGTTTTAGCTAGAATTACTAGTTGATTTGTGATTTTGATTTGGGAAGTTAATGTTTACTTTGTTTTGTTTTGGTTTTGTGCAGTTTGGAGACATGTCCTTGGGACTAACGATGCCATTGATGAAATTGATATCGCACTTGGAAAATGTAATTTTGCCCCTTTTTCCTTGTCTAATTTATGCTATGTGAGTCACATTATTAGGAGCTTAGTTAATTGGTCATTAATATTCAGGTTTTAGTTTCTTTAGCATACTTTTTTCCATTAAGCATTGTAGTGGAAAATTCTTTTGTACTCATAGTTATTAGATGCACGGCTCAATGGGCACTAGGACCAAGGCTTCTAGAACCTAATTGAATGTGATAAAAATGAATATTAAATAAAATAAGAAAATATTAATATATGCATCACAAACTAGTAAGATCGCAATAGAAGAATTTTCGTCAACCTGCTCCTCTCTCTATATACCAATCTAGAACTATGTTACATGTACTTGGTACATGTGTCAGGTGCGAGTGGGCGTCTGAGCATACCTGTTAAAGGCATGCCTAGGCTTCAAAAAGGCCTCAGGTCATTAAGACACAACTGAGTGCTTCAACCTACTCCAGGCCAAGCCCCTTCAGTCTGAGCTCTTATTTATTAATCTTTTAGTCCTATCATTTTCCTCTTCATTTAATTGAATATGAATGTATGTACCCCACATCATGTTCGTATTTAATCTTATCGTATGTTTGACGAAATTCACGAGGTTATGGTGCCTATTTACATTAGTTGGTTGTGGTGCTTGATTCTGAATTTGCATGGTAATATATTATATATTTTAAATCTACATGATTTCTGCGTTTATATTGTTTTGTTTTTATATACAGAATTACAGATCTTGTTAATGCATATGCATATTTAAAGGATTTTTTTTTTTGCATTGGTTTATTTGATCTACAAATTTTATGTGTCAAAATTATATTTTAAAATAATTTTAATTAATTGTTTTCATATTTTGAAACGCTTCAAATGTATATTGATTTAATTGAATTTATATGCAAACTATTAAAAGATATATGCATATTAATTTACTGAATCAATTGAATTGATATTACAAAATTCCAACACTTAGATCATTATTAGCTTATGCTGTATATTTATTTATTTTTCTTTATACGTATATTTAGCACCTCTTTTTTTTGTTTACACATGCGTCTTAGTTCAAGCAGGCTCGTGTCTTATGTTGCCCCTTGCGCTTAGGCTTCCTGGAGAACTTATCACTTTACTGTGCCTTGAGTTTTTAACTATGTGAGCATCAGATCTATCAATCGCCAAACCTAAGGACAGGGCATGTGACTAAATATTCATATTACAGTATTTGATATTTTTATTTTCTTTGACGGAGTAAAATAATGTCATTCATTTGAAACAGAAAAATAATAACAATGAAAGAGTTTTATGTATTATTACATAAATAATAAATTCGAATTATTAGATATTTTGTTAGGTACATGTCCAACCATACGCCTCGGGAACATAACCAATACACATGTCTGAATGTCATGTGTTCGGGACAGATACTTCACACATTTTTGAAGGAGTTTGTGTAAGATACGTTAATATGTTACACCTGGAATGCTTATAGAAATATCTACATGAATACTCCAAAGTAGTTAGACAATTACCTTCTTTAATTTGTGTTATGTCTTTTGGTTGATGATCATAAGATCCTGGCAATAATGGTAAACCAAATTACATGTCTCAATAGTGGGTTTTTAAATTTACATCTTGGGATTGGCTTTGTAGGAAATCTTCATTAACCCCATATCATTCATTTGTTTGATAATTTCTAAAAAGTACAATATCTCAGTAGGTAGTATCATCTTGTTTCTTCTTGTGATGGGCAATCAATACTTAGCCTGTGTTCTTCAGATATAGCACTCATGATAGCTTTCTGTTCTAATAATCTCTTACAGATTGCAATCTCCTCTCCTACAGGTGCAAAGCCAAGATAACATTCTTCTTTTTTTCCCAAAAATTTCATCCTTGTAGATTAGCATTGAAAACCTAATCAAGCTTGTCTAATTACAGAATCTTAGACTTATATGTGGAAGTACTTAAAAAGCCACATCTTTTGAAATGCCTTTTTCCAAAAGATTTAGAAAGAGAAATTGCCTAATATTCTAATATTCGACCTAAGAGAACAAAGTTTTATGTTTCATTTACCTTACGATGATTAGTTCTCACATCATTTCTTTCAAATAAGGGAATAAAAAGAGAGGGAAAGGAAACAAACATTGAGCACCCACATTGTGATCTGCAGTGGTATACTTCACTTGCTTACTGAATTTAGAAGATTTATGTTAAACATTCATAAATATTCGCATTGTGATATTCAAGAATATATATATATATATATTCGCATTGTGATCTGCAATGGTATACATGATTTGCTTACTGAATTCAGAAGATTTTGGTTGTTTATTCATAAAAAAGTTATTTTTGAAAATGAGCTCTTCCCATCATTATTTCCCACTATTGTTTACCAATGGAAGTCTATGAGCATTATCAACCATGAAGTCCTTGGATGGTCCATTAAATGTTTAATCCATTCATTTTTCTCCAGATGTCATTACCCTTTCTTCAGGGGGAAGTATTTTAAGAGCATGGAACCTTCCTGATGGGCAGATGGTGTGGGAGTCTCTCCTTCTGGGCTCAAAAGCATCAAAGTCTTTATTATCAATTCCGGTTAGTGGATAACCTTCTATGTTAGCTGAATCCTTTGAATGACGTTCCATGTTTACTCGAAACTGTCAATGGACATCGCTCTCTCTCACTCGCAGATCATTGTACTCAACACACTGTTTACACAAACTTTATGCGTTTCTTTTGTCAAAATTAATTTTTATTACAGTTAATTTCCTTAATCGATGATGATTACAGTCACCATCAAAAGTTCTGCCCCGCCCATGCTCTAAATTAGTTGCAAAATCATGAGTCACTAGATTTGCAGATTCTGCTTATTTTAGGTTAAAGTGTCTGTTCAATATGTGTTTTTGCACCTTTCCTTTTATTATATACCATGTTCTTTTGGGTTTTCCTTGCCTCTCTTCAAAAATGCTCTGGCAAACTATTCACTGTTCATTAACCTTGATACAGCCTATGCAATGCATTCCACAAAAATATTATTTGAAGCGACATTAATGACAGCAATATTATGCAGAAAAATTTAAAAGTCGACAAGGACAGTGTGATCATTATTTACAGTAATGGGTGTCTGCACGCTGTTTCAAGCATAGATGGCGAGCTTCTTTGGAAGAAGGAGTTAGCAACTGAAGGGTTTGGAAAATCAAGAAATTAATATGTCAGTTCATACTTTCATATTAACATTACAAATTGTTTACATATGATGTGTTTCTGTTTGCAGCATTGAGGTTCAGCAGTTAATTCAGCCTCTTGGAAGTGATATAATATATGCTGTAGGATTCGTTGGTTTGTCCCAGTTTGACGTTTACCAAATTAACCCAAGAAATGGCGAGTTGATGAAGCACAACACTGCAGCATTACCTGGTGGCTTCTCTGGAGAAATAGCATTAGTTGCAAGCGATACACTGGTGATGTTGGATTCCACAGGATCAATTTTTGTCTCGGTAAGCTTCAGGAATGGAGAAATTAGTTTTTACCAGACGCAAGTTTCAGATCTCATTCAGGATTCTACTGCAATGGCAGAGATATTGCCTTCTAAGCTTACTGGGATGTTTGTTTTAAAAATCAGTTCAACTATAGTACTTATAGAAGTGACAAATGAAGGCAAGCTAGAGGTAGTGAACCAATTTGGTGATGCTGCAGCTGTTAGTGATGCTCTTTCATTATCAGAGGGCCAAGAAGCTTTGGCACTAGTTCAGCAAGGAGGTAGTAAGATTCACCTCACCGTGAAGCTTGTTAATGATTGGAGTAATGATTTGCTTAAGGAGAGCATTGAGCTGGATCACCAGAGGGGACATGTGCATAAGGTCTTCATTAACAATTATGTTCGAACAGACAGGTCTTATGGATTTAGGGCTTTGATTGTCATGGAAGATCATTCTCTGTTGTTACTGCAACAAGGTGAGATTGTCTGGAGTAGAGAGGATGGGCTTGCTTCAATTATAGATGTAACAGTATCGGAATTACCTGTTGAAAAGGATGGTGTATCTGTAGCAAAAGTGGAGCACAGCCTTTTTGAATGGCTCAAGGTAAGAAGCTTTAGAAATGCTAGAATTCCTTGTTACCAGTAAAATTGCATTATGTCATTTAAAGCATTGCGGTTTAGTATATGGAAAATATAATCTAGAGGTCTCTCTTAACAAGAACCATAAGCTTTCTTTAATAGCCATTGGATTAAGAAATTTATTAAAAGATTGCTTTGATTTTCTCTTTTTATTGATAGATCTTGAGATTATTTCAATTTAGTGATCAATAAGGAGAGAACTCATGACTTGTAACAAGAGAGGCCTCTTGATAGCCTTGCTCTTAATAAAGTTCATGATTGGATTCCATTATATCTGGGTTTGGAATTACTACTGCATAATTTCACTTGCAATACCTTTATACAATGAAACATGCATAATGATTTAGATTAAACAGATAAATGAAACTAATTGTTAAAGATAAAGTCTTTAGTAAGTTCCCTTTTCATTTTCTAGCCATATTAATTTTGATTCTCTTGCATTAAATGATCTTTATAATCATGTTTATCTTACAGACTTTGTATGGTTATGAGTGTGGTGCCCGTTTCATGGTCTATCACAGTAACCAGTGGTTATGGAAAAGGAAATCTCTCATAATATACCATAAAAGTTTGAATGGTTTTCAATTATGTCCAGTTTTTTGTCCTCATTGGTTGTACATCTTGTCCACCTTTTGTTCTTGGTCGTTATCCTTGACAGAATTTTTATTTCCTATAAAAAGAAAAAAGATTTAATTTTTTGTTTCACATGGGTGCATAGTCCATACGATATAAGTACCTACTAGTTATTGTTGACTGATATTGAGTTGAAAAGATTGAGCCTGACGTATGGCTTATTAAAATTCTAAAACATTAAAATATAGCCATGGGTCTGGGAACTTAGCCTGCCTGTTCAAAAGTAAATAATAAATAATAATTAATCAATGTGGTTTTTCCTCTCAATTTTTTGTTATTACATGGATTCACATCCTGAAAAGGTGAGAGCCCCAAGTACTTTTTGAACATATCTTTTCCCTTTGCCAAGTTATCGGGTTCCTGCCTACAGCAGAAGGGCACTGGTGAAAAATTATGAGATTGGATTTTTCCTGTTTCATCAGATCATATCTTTCAACCCTGTAATCATTACATCAAAAATTATATGCATCTCATTGACTTTCCCTTATGAGTGGGTTTTTGATATGATGTTTCTCTTGTTGAAAGGGACACATGCTGAAGCTTAAAGGAACTCTAATGCTTGCAAGCCCCGAAGAAGTAGTAGCTATACAAAGAATAAGGTTAAAAAGCTCCGAGAAAAGCAAAATGACCCGAGATCACAATGGTTTCCGGAAGTTGCTCATTGTACTTACTAAGGCAGGGAAACTTTTTGCTTTGCACACAGGAGATGGACGAGTTGTCTGGTCTCACTTACTGCATTCTCTTCGGAAATCAGAAGGATGTGAATTTCCCACTGGGCTTAATTTATATCAGTGGCAGGTCCCTCATCATCACGCGTTGGATGAGAATCCATCTGTTCTTGTAGTTGGCAGATGTGGACTTAGTTCAAATGCCCCCGGTGTTCTTTCTTTTGTTGATACTTATACAGGGAAGGAGCTTAATTCTTTGGGCCCTGATCATTCTATTGTGCAAGTTATTCCACTGCCATTTACTGATTCAACGGAACAACGCCTCCATCTACTGATAGATGCTGGACAGCGTGCCCATTTATACCCCAGAACTCCAGAGGCTATTGATATATTCAATCGTGAGTTTGCGAACATATACTGGTACTCCATTGAAGCTGATAATAGCATTATGCGGGGCCATGCTTTGAAGAACAAGTGTATTCTCGAGGTAGCAGATGAATACTGTTTTGAGTCCAAGGATTTATGGTCAATTGTATTTCCCTCAGAGTCAGAAAAGGTCATTGCAACCGTGACAAGAAAATTGAATGAGGTATTTATTCTCATGAATGTTTTTGAAGATTTTATTCTCAATTCTTTATTTAATACTTGTTAATAAATGTCATATCTCTTCATCTTTTTCATTGTCATTTAAATATTTTTTCTTTAGGGTTAATTATACTCACCTCCCGTGAGGTTTGTCTTATTGACAGGCAGATGATAGTTAATTTCTTAATCTAAAATATCAGAACATTTACTTGACCGAAATACCCCCATCATTATCATCCACATGTTTTAGGGCACCTGTCATCAGTTATCACCCTCACCTACCACCACTGCCCCAAAAAACACGACCGCCACTACAGCCACCTCTCAACCTCCTATACACCATCACCACCATGGCCACTGCCACCTCCTCCCACCATGGCCACACTGTGAAACCGCTACCTCGAGGGTAATCAGAGAAATCATTGTTCTAGTCTGTGTTGAAGACAAGCAACAAGGTATGATGTGGAGTTCTAGATTAGTCCAGATTGAGTTGAATTTGGGCCTTGTAAGTCTCAGATTGTCATCGTCGAAGGGAAAGGGATGGCATCGTGGGGTTGGATCACCCATTTTCCGGTCCCAACCGCCACTGGAATGAGCTCACGCACCCCACTGTCGCCGCGTGTGGGGTTGCACCCACTTGTGGCGCTTCATCTTCTTCCCCAGCGAACCCAGAAGAAGCTCTGTTTCCCTTTCGCCACCAGCAACCAACGTCGTCATCTTCTTCACGGGCATCATCGGAATATCGTTGCAACGCTTTTTACACTGCAAACCAACGTTCTTCCGGGTCACACCATCCTGGTGAATTGCCACCACCCCACCACTTCAACCACCACCATCCACCACAAGAACACAGAAAACTCAAATGATTCATCACCACCTCAACGTTAACCAACCAACCATGAACTTCTCTCAACGTGTTGGAAAATTCAAGCAATTTATAGAATTGCAGATCTATATATATATATATATATGTCTGTGAGATTGTGATTCTCTCTCTCTCAATATGGAATTTATATGTTTTATATATATATATATATATATATATGAGATTTATTCTTACGTGTGTGTGGATTTGGATGGTGATTAGGCTGGATTTGATGATGTATGCATATGGGTGGTGGTGGTGGTTGGGATGTGGAGTGGTGATGGTGGTGGGTATGATACAAGGGTTTGGTAGGTGGATTTCACCCACATTTTTTAGTGGCATTTTTTTGCATACAAGTGTAGTTTTGGTCTAATTAATGAGTTGTAAAGGTTAAAAATGTAATTCTATATTCCAAACAAGTCAACTATCAAGTCAAAGGGCAATAGTGTCAATTCAATGTATCAGATGTGGCAGAGGGGTGCCTTTGTTAACTTTGTCAAATCTTAGGGGTTGTCAATGTTCGAAAAGGGGCCAACTCTCATGTGATTGTCAATAAGTCAAACCTTAAGGGGTGTCATTGTAGTTAACCCTTTTTTTTTTTTTATTTTTTTATTTTTTTATTGAAGCACTTGGTGCAATTCTTATTCTTATTCCTATTATTTTTTAAATGTCTGAACTGTTGTAGACTTCTCTGTTTGTAGTGATGCTTGAGTGATACTTCCATTTGAATTAGAGGTATCAATATTTTTATTATTTAAATTGTCATAATTGATAATTGACCTCTCATGACTCATCTTCAATCATTACACAAGATAGGAATGAATAATCAGCTCAAAGTATCAATGCAAACACCCTGCCTTCATTCTACACATCTAACACGTATAGTCTTTCTAGTTAAACCCTTCTTGTACTATTCATGCCATTTACTTGTCATTTTACTATTTTTGATGTTCTGGAATGAAAAATATGACAAGTTTCTCCTATGGTAATACAGGACAACTATCCTGCTATAAGCATTGGGATAGTATTATTAATGTATTGAACAATAAATCATTAAATGTCGGTTTTGTATGCACTCTAGAAGGGCATTATCTAGTTTCTCGTGTATATGTAATTTTAGGGTTTTGAGTGGCCTGAACAAGTTTCTATATCAGTACTGAGTATTGAGTCCCGCCAATGTACGGTGCTGGGGAGTGGACTGGACGATGACATTACGTTGGTATTATTTGCACAAAGTGGCTGCTATGAGACTTAGATATTGTATTCTCAAACCTAATCACTTATCTCTTGACATCATTGCATTCATATAGTGCTTTAAGCATTTCCCTCAACTGTATAATTGGTGAAGGAAAGTTTTTCAGCCATATTATAATCATTTAGATTAAAATACCTTTGCTTTCTTATGGCCTTTGGCTCTCTTTGAACTAGATTTATTATTTAATGGATTTCATGAAGGGTTATCCAAGTTTCATGGCTATGTCTGTGGACTACAATAATCATCGTGCCTTATTTTCTTCAGGTGGTTCATACTCAAGCAAAGGTAATAGCAGATCAAGATGTGATGTATAAATATATATCAAAAAATCTGCTTTTTGTGGTTACTGCTGCTCCTAAAGCCATTGGTAAAATTGGTTCAGTAACCCCAGAGGAATCATGGCTAGTCGTATATCTTATTGATACTGTAACTGGTCGTATACTGCACCGCATGACTCATCATGGTTCGCAGGGTCCTGTCCATGCAGTAAGTGTAGATATTCAGCTTCAATGAGCTTGTTTGGTTTAGTTATTTGAAAACTGTTTTCAAAAAATATGGAAACACAAAATAGTTTCTATAGATAATAAAACTGACTGTTTTCTTAAATTAGGTTCTTTTTCTTTATCTAGGTTTCGGAGAACAGTTTTTAGTAAACTGTCAACCAAACTTGAAACTGTTTTCTTTTTCTTGTTTTTAAGAACAGAAAACTATTATCAGAAAATTTTACCTAACAAGCGCAATATTTTCACAGATAAACTAAATTTTCCAGTATGTATCTTTTTCTCTGTCTGAAGGTTTTTAGTGAGAACTGGGTTGTCTACCACTACTTCAATCTAAGAGCACACAGATATGAGATGGCAGTCATTGAGATCTATGATCAGTCCCGAGCGGTATATGTTTGAACTTGAATCATCTGCATTTCTTTTGTTCATACTGTAAGATCCTCTGCCATTTCTAAATTAATGATTTACCATCCTCAGGACAACAAAGATATTTGGAAGCTTATTCTTGGAAAGCATAATCTTACTTCACCCGTGTCTTCGTATTCTCGTCCTGAGGTCATAACAAAGTCACAGTCTTATTTCTTCACCCATTCTGTGAAATCAATAGCAGTCACATCCACAGCCAAGGGCATAACTTCCAAGCAGCTTCTTATTGGCACTATTGGCGATCAGGTTTGCTTATATCATGAATAAATCTGAATTTTGAGTGCTTATTGAGATCTCATTTTGTCTTTCTGCTTCACTCTTTTCTGTGCTGCTTTCTCTTGGTTTTGTTTTATTTATCTTTCTTCGAAGACAATCATGCCTGAATCGGTACCTGTTGCTTAGTACATTCTTATGCATAAAACTGAGTGTAAGTCAACATTTTACAGGTTTTGGCACTTGATAAGCGTTTTCTCGATCCTCGTCGCTCAATCAACCCCACACAAGATGAGAAAGAGGAAGGGATTATACCCTTAACGGATTCTTTACCAATCATTCCACAGGTGCATTGCCCGTATCACTCTTTTTTCTACTTTTTAAACGTTCCTAAAACTGTTATGTGGGTTTACTGTCTAATTTTTCTTGGTTCCTCCTTGCTTTTTTTTAGGTACTTCTCAACTTAAAGTAGTAAAAAAAATGTAAAGCAAAAATCAAAATTGAAAGTACTGTCCATAGTAACCAGAAAACAGTAATGGCATGGATCCATATTTTTAGCACACATGTTCCAATAATGTGGAGCAATTTGTTCAAAACAATAAACTTATCAAATCAAAAGATTCTCTTTTATTTCTTTTCCTTGTTTACTTTTATAAGCTGACAAATTAAGTATATCAATCAAATATCTAATGGAATAGAGTATCTTTTAGGAGAAAAATACAAGTAATGAAAGGATCATCGAACATCTCTTAACTTGTGTTTATATATACTTAAATGTTTTTACACGATTAAGTCTATATAATCATATTCCCAGTAATAAATGGACTACTTGTTTATATTAATAATACTAATGTCATTAATCATTCCCTAGATATAAGAAAACCACCCTCGCAATTAGATTCTCCAGTTTTGTTCTACAGAACATACCACAACAATCCTTGTTCTACGTAACATTGTATAGATCTATGCTATGCTCGAATCTTGCTGCACTCATAAATATTATAATGGAATTCAACGTGTAATTGGAAAATTAAGGAAGTAATTGGCTAAACTTCAATTTGACAAGCACCCAAAACGACTTGGGGTATTTTGGCGCTAAATTAACTTATAGTTGGATGACGAAAATTTTGAAGCTTCCTATGTTTATCTTTATTGCCCTGGCTGAAATCCAGATAACTTATAGTAAATTTTGGGATCAACAATCATGCAACACAATAGAAGATAACATTATAAATTTATAAATATTGCAATTGAAAGACAAAAGAATTACTCAAAATAACTACTTTCATTTTTTAGGGTCAACATTACAAAAAGATGGGCAGATAAATGGTGATGTAGTAAGTAGGATTGAAACAGGGTGGAAAAATTAGAGACAAGCTAGTTGTATCCTATGTGACAAACGAATATCAAATAAATTAAAAGAAAAAATCTATAGGACGGTTATTAGGCGAGTTATATTGTATGGAGTAGAGTGTTGGGTGTTGAAAAAGAAACAAGAACAATCGTGTAACGGAAATGATGATGCTACCCCGGATGATAGGAGTGACTATAAGAGATAAGATTAGTAATGAATGAGTGAGGGGAAAAACTAGGAATAGTGCTTATTCATAATAAAATTAGATAACTTGGGTTGTATGGTTACATACAATATCCGAAGGTAAGCCACATAAAGGCTGACTGAAACTTACATTTCCATTAAGTAATTAAAAATAATGTATAAAAAATTAAATATTAAAGGAGTCATGGGATAAAATAGAAAAGAATGGAAGAAAGAGCATTCGACCGACCCCATCCATATGGGTTAAAGGCACGGATGATAATGATTAACCATGCAACACTGGATTTTTTTTTCTTCTCAAATATAGTTGGTAAGTATTGCAGAAATGGTTGAGAAGCTGGGTTTTATATGTAATTTGGTGCAACTTGGTGTTTGTTCTTAAAAGGTGACTACTGACTTTTATACAAACCAATGAAATATTTGCTTGTACTTACAAAATAAGAAGGTAATGTTAAATTGAAATGAAAATGATCTGGTGGAACCATGTCGAATCCTTGAGGGAAATATACTGCCAGTTCATGTTTGTTAGTCTTTTATTAAGAGGAATATGGCCTAGAGCTGTGACTGAGATATTTGCATCGGAAGTTCTGAACCAATTTAAAACTCATGTTAATATAATTTGCATCATTGATTTTTCCTACAAATAACATTGACATGCAAATGAACAAAGCTCGCCTGTGGTTGGTAACTTGAATTGGTGGTTTCTCTAATTGCCTCTAAACAGAGTTGGGCTAGCTAAGTGAACCCTGGAATTAAATTATAATTTTTGTAGTTCTTATTTTGAGTAATATATATCCTACGTTATATGGATTCTTCAAAAGTAGTGTGTTGGACACAGACACATATTTTGCTTGGAGCCTTGGACATGGGTACTGGATATATGTCTGACACTTTTGGTTGGACATGCACTTAAAAAATATATCCAATCATTCAATTATATTATATTATTACTTTAAAATGAGTTAAATGTCAATTGACACTATGTTACATAAAAACGTTACTTTACTCTAGATAATTAGATAAAATGAATACTTAGCAGTGACCATGTGTTCTTTTGTTTGGATATTTGACACGTCCGATGCATGGATACATACCTGCACCCGTGCCCATGTAATATAGTATACATCCACATTTAGTAAATATTTTCATGTAATTGTTTATTTATATACTGATCCAAGGATTGTGTTGTAGTCTTATGTGACACACGCCCTTAAAGTGGAAGGCCTCGGAGGCATAATTACAGTACCTGCAAAGCTGGAGTCAACCACCATTGTCTTTGCATATGGAGTGGATCTCTTTTTAACCCAGCTGGCACCTTCACGGACCTACGATTCACTTACGGAAGATTTCAGCTACGCTCTGCTTCTCATTACAATTGTTGCCCTTGTTGTGGCAATTTTTGTAACGTGGGTTTTGTCCGAGAGGAAAGAACTGCAGGAGAGGTGGAGGTAAGGGCTAAGTCTGTCCTCCAATCCGTCTTTAGTCCCTCATAACTTTCTTCCCTTCTTTAGGGTACTTCTTAATTTTTGAATTAGGCGGTCCTATCCTAAGTTGTAATTTTATATAATTTTGTAGCATGCACTTTTCCTTTGTTTTTCTTATTCCATTTTATTTTAAAATGTCAAAATTTTAGTGGCTCGATGTTGTAAATCCAGATTTTCTGGAGAAAAGGTTCCCGGAATATTTAAAGAGTTCAGTTGCATCCTGGAAATTAGTTGTTTGCAAGTTGAAATTTCCATCATATTCTCCAATTCTAAGGTGTTGTATAGACATGGTTTTGTTAATTGACCATTCGGCATTTTGGACAATACATTATCACATGCAGTTCCAGAAAAATGATTGATATTTCTTTCGTACATGTTTGAGCACTCAGCACACATTCCGTGCAGGTTAGGCCTTTTTCGCAAACAAGCCTGGTATGTGTTTCTGTGTGTGTATCACATTAAATTGGTCATTCCGTGCGAAAGATATTCCAAAAAAACTTGATTGAAACATTGAGAAATTAGTATGGTGAAAGAAAGAAAGCTATTCCAGAAAAACTTGATTGAAACATTGAGACCTGGCAAAAGGGTGAAATTCTGTACAAAATTTACAAATCCATCAAACCGTCACCTTTGTAATGCTATTATTATGGTCATGATTCATTCATTTTGAGCAACAGAGAAAACATGATGAACTTGTTTTACGTCTTGATTTCATATTGTTGTTTCACATTATAGTATTGCCCTTTCTCAAGAGAGTTCTTTAACAACCCTATCAACACACCACCTTGTTGGAAACTCGAATGTTGCAGAAACTACAACAACAATACGAGGACTTGGAAACTCTAATAATTTTTCTCCTCAAACATCTTCAATCCAACATCTGATAGTTATAAATATGTCACGTTATCACATTTGTTAAAATTTAGTTGTGTAACAATAGCATAGTGAACAATTGTGCAAGTAATAATGGACGTGAATCGGGAGAATCCATTTCCCATAAGAGCAGGTCCGATGGTTTCAAATCCAGCAATTCTGGACCGGATTTCGCTATTGGACTCCTCCAATAGCATCGCCAAAAATTGGGCCCGCTAATGGGTCGCGGAAAATCGCGACCCTCTTGGTGAGCCACAGGCCTGCCATGCGGGCCTGCATCAGTTTTGTTTATATTTTTTTATTCGGTCCAGAACAGTGTTTTAATCCAGAACACTGTTCCTAAAGGCATGTTTGCCTGAAAAAAAGAGAGCAAAAAAAAAAAAAACAGATTTTTGGCTTTTATTTTTTATTCTTTTTATTTTTTTTCAAAATAATTAAACTAAAGAGCCATTAAGGCACCGTTTTAAAGGCTTTTTTGGGCAAAAAAAGTTTTTAAAAAAAAATAGAGAAAAATGTTTTTTTTTTTTAAATTACTTTTTAAAATATTCCTACTGACAAATAGCCGTTTTTGGCACTGTTTGGCTAACACAAACAGT
>JAOTQH010000050.1:752052-766203 GCA_025631255.1 Cornus kousa
GTTGTTGATCTCTCAAACACCACGACGACATGTTTTATGTTAGGTAGGGCTCTGTACTTTTCACGTGTACCAAATGTTAGCCTTTAATTAGAAGAGTTTGTTTATATATTGTTTAGTTTATGGACCTAAAATTACTCTGATGACCCTGATGATGATGCTAACAAAAGTTGTTATTTTACTATTTTGCCCTTAAGTGTTTTTTATATCTTTAAATATAGAAAATAAATATTACAAGGGTAAATTAGAAGAATTTTGAAATTCTAATTTACTACTCTAATTCATAATTTTCAAGCGCGTTTTTATTTTCATATTTTGTGCATGATCTTATTTAAATTTTTATTATTTATAATTTAATTTTATCACTTTTACTTTCGATACACTCCTCTCCCGATTACGCTGTCTTTGGCTGTGCTCGGACGAGAAGGAACCAAGTTGGGGTTGTATGTCAGATTCACGTGTGGTGGTGAAAACGATACGGCACATAATTGATAGTCACATGAGTGTGTCAGGCCTCAGATTTTCGGTATATGAGGGCAAAAGTATAGTTAATGAAGTCAGAAAAAAGCCTGTTTCATTACAAAGGTGAAAGTCAGAATGTGGGCCAAGGGCACCCCTTATAAGGCTAGTAGATCTTGGCCCAAAAAATTTCCTGCTTTTTTGGTTAGTGGGCTTCTGTAAAAATTTTATTTTTAATAAGCCCATGATCTTTGTTAGTGGTTTGACATCATGGCCTCTTGGGCAACAGGCAAATGATTCTTCATTTTGTACGGTCTAATGGATACGGTTCGAAAGTCGGACTAGGAATGAGTTAAATATGTTCGACTTTGGATTATTTATGTTTCACTCCTCACCACTTTCACTCCACTTAAATTTTTTAATAACTGAAATGACCAAAAAAATTCCTTAAAAGTGGAGTGCAATTATAACTTTTTTTTAATACAGTGTTATGATTGTGAATATGTTTTGGAAGGGTAACTATGTCGTTTTTTGTTTAAAAAATAAGTGGAGTGCAAGTGACAAAAAGAAAAAGAAAAAGAAAAAGAAAAAAACGAAAGAAAGAAGAGTGGAGTACAATATCAGCACCTTGTTTATATAAGGATAATTTCTTGTTAATTTCAACTTGAAAAGAATTATATCAAGTATATGGACCATACATAGGGGGACAGTTTTTTACCAATAAAATCAATCTACTCTCAATACTTGGCATTCTTTTAGTATAATTATATATGTGTGTGTGTGAGAGTGACAGTTCTATGTTTTTCTTTCCCTATGTAGCGGCGTAATAAATTTGAATAAATATCGATATAAATTGATTAAATCGATTAATTTATAAAAGTATAGAAGTGTGTAATAGATTCGGAATAGAAAATTTGATAAGCGGATAATTTTTTTTCCGTATTTGTGTGCACTGCACGCGCGCGCACACATGCAGGCATAGAGAGAGCGAGAGGTGACTAAAAAAATATTTATTTTTCAGATGATTTGGTTTTGTGGAGATAAGTTTTAAAAATTTAAAGGTTTGTTTCGGGTATAGAAGTCAAAAGAAATACTTATATATAATGCCAAAACACGTAAATTCCAAGACAAGCATCAAACTGGCATGGCTATGATATATATGTTGACATTTAGGTACATATAATTCAGCATGGCTATGATATATATGTTGACATTTTTTGTTAGATATATGTGCACCTAAAAAAATATATCTTAATTTTTTTTTATTATATTATTACTTTTAGACGAGTGAAATGTGTATTCTGTTCAATATATTATATAAAAATTATTTATTTTTAAAAATAAAATAAAAATAAAAATAGAATAAATATTTAGCATTGTCTATGTATAAGTTAGTGGTTCACACTCGCCATCATAGTAGCGGTATCGATTGCGATCTTAGTGAAATAATGGATTCGGACAAAATTAGTGTAAATTGGCCGATATTTACATGGTTCGTAGTCGTTGTTGTGGTATAATGAACTCGGACAAAATCAATAGAAACTGATCGCGATTAATATCACGCCTAGATACATACCCGTTATCATATTTTTATATTTTTATCATCATTGAGTCCATATAAACATATCATAAAATTGAATAGAGAAACAAAGTATGAAGGTGGTTCTTACATCCATAGCACACAAAGCCCAAAATGTTACATATCTTTCATTACAATAATCTCCCTTCTCATGCTCAAAACAATGGTAAAGACTTTTTTTTATATAGGATAAGAAATAATGAGAATAGGTAAAGACTTTTTTACATAGGATAAAAAAATAAAGAGAATGGAAAGAGATAGATATAAAAACCAATATCAATACTAAAAAATATGTCTCTACAAATATCTCCAGTATCATCCATAAAAGGAAACATCAACAATAGAAAATCTTTAACAATAGGAAAGAGCATCCGGAAGAATTTCCTCCATGACAGGATAGAACTTACTAGTTACTAGTCTTAAATGTCTTCATCCACATTTTCAAGCGAACATGTATCTATCAGTAAATGATTCTTTTCTATGTATGTAATATATATATATATATATATATATATAAACGTGTGTATCTATCTATCTTGGTGTACAATTCAAGCAACTTTTTCCTCCCTATCTCTCTAATCTCCCTTCAAGCATTACCTTCCCTCCTCACCCCCAAATATGAGCCCTCAACAAACCATAGCCTAGATCACAAAAATTGAGCCAAAAACAAGTGTTTTAACTTGATGGTTAGCCTTGGCCTCTGCCTCTGGTGGCTCCTTCACACCCTGCACTTGGCCACCACCATCCATGCCATGCCGCCACCGCCACCCGTCCAATGCAACCAAACCGGCTGCAATCTCTCCAACTCCTACGGTGTTTGGGGGGACAGAAAAGAATGCCATGCCCCAAACATCACTTATCCAACAACCCAAACAGAGCTTCTTTCAGCCATCGCCAATGCAAACAAGAACAAGCTCAAAGTCAAAGTAGTCACCAAATTTTCACACACCATCCCAAAACTGGCCTGTCCGACAGCAATGTCTACAAATTCAATCCTAATTAGCACCGAAATGTACAATTCCGGTATTGAAGTTGATGTAAACAATCTAGTTGTGACAGCCGATGCCGGGGTGAGCCTCCGAGCGCTGATCGATAGGGTGGAGGAGGCGGGGCTGAGCTTGGTGGCTGCGCCCTATTGGGAGGGTGTCAGCGTGGCCGGAATGATTAGCACCGGGGCACACGGGAGCTCGTGGTGGGGGAAAGGAGGAGCCGTTCATGATCATGTTGTGGGGATGAGCCTAATTGTTCCTGCAAAGCAATCTGAAGGGTATGCTAAGATTGTTAGATTGGAGGCTCATGATCCACTTCTCAATGCAGCAAAAGTTTCTTTGGGATTGTTGGGTGTCATCTCTAAGGTCAGTTCTATTCATTTAATTGATTCAATCATATATATATGTGTATATATATGTATGTGTGTATATATTTATATATATGACATCAATATCACCCCTGGTTTAATTCAACCAAAATTGGTTTGTAGATAGTTGGATGTGTCAAAATTGATCAACTCAAATTTGAAATGTGACACTGAAATATATATATATATATATATATATGTTTCTATATATGGAGATTAATTAATGAGACATCAATGTCACCTCATGATTAAATCAACTAAAATTGGTTTGCAGATGGTTGGATGTGTTGAAATTGATGATTGATCAACTCAAAATTGAAATGTGACACTGAAATATGTGTGTGTGTGAAGATTGAAGGAGAAACTAATAAGAGCATGGGCATGGAATCATTGCAATTTGTTGTTACTGGCTAGCTGTATCTCATGCTGTGTGGTATGCAAGTCTAATGATGTAGAGAGGATATGCCGATGATTATGGAGATTGTTTGGACCACCTACAAATTTTCAGGATGATTTTGATGATTTTGACGAGCCCATTTTGATCCAAAAAGACTCATTCTTATTCAACATCAATCGGTCCAATGATTAATACTCATCTTCTCTACTTGTGATGTATGCTGTTTTACCGCCAAATTTTGTCCTTTAAGGCTCCAAAATTTATTTAGTTGATACTCACACACACATGCCTCTACTGAGGTTCGAATCTGACTTTCCTTTGAGAAGTTGGGGTCTAGTATTGTTAGCCAAAATCTTCGAATTTTGGAATTTGTTTGGTTTTTAGTGATGAGGAAATTTATCTTTTATGTTTTTGTAACTTTTAGAGATAGTTTTAGGATTTATTTCCGAATATAAATATATGTACTTCAAGAGTAAATTTATTCATTCAATATCAAAATTAGTTTCTCTTAATTTTGTGGATTCAAAATCGGTCTCTTATTCATTCTTTATAACTTCCGCTTCATTATCTAACCAAAGAATCATGTTGAATTCTCATAAACATGAATTCACTACAACTATCCTAAATTTCTTTTAATTCTAAATTCAAGGCGTCAGATTCGGTACTCCCAATCACGACATGTCAAAATCTGAAATGAATTGTATTGCAGGTGACATTCTCGTTGGAGCGAGGATTCAAGAGAAGCATATCCTATAATTTCACAGACGATGCTCGTATCGAGGATGAGTTCATGGACCATGCAAAGAAACATGAATTTGCAGACATTACATGGTATCCATCAAGACACACAGCTGTGTACAGATATGATGATAGAGTTCCTCTAGACACAACAGGAGATGGAGTAAATGACTTCCTAGGCTTCCAATCCAATATTATTCTAGTCTCCAAATCAGTCAGAGCTGCAGGTTAATAATTTGTCTCTTCCCTCCAATTTTTATCTTCTTATTCAACTTATATATGTATATTTAGATTATATTCTATAATGCACCATTGTGTTTGAACACATGGATTATATTCTATAATGCACCATTGAGTTTGAACATTTAGACCATATTCTATAATGTAGCATTGTGTTTGAACATTTAGATTATATTCGGTAATGTACCATTTTGTTTGAACACTTAGATTATGTTCTATAATGTAGCATTGTGTTTGAACACTTCAATCATATTCTATAATGTAGCATTGTGTTTGAACATTTAGATTATATTAGGGTTTAGGGGTTTTAAGATGAAAGCACAAGGAAAGAGAGCGTTGGCTAGAGGAGGCAGCGGTAATGTAGCATTGTGTTTGAACACTCCATGTTCTATAATGTAGCATTGTGTTTCAACATTTAGATTATATTAGGGTTTAGGGGTTTTAAGATGAAAGCACGAGGAAAGAGACCGTTGGCTAGAGGAGGCAACAGTAATGTAGCATTTTGTTTGAACATTTAGATTATATTCGGTAATGTAGCATTGTGTTTGAGCATTTAGATTATATTCTATAATGTAGCATTGTGTTTGAGATTGTATTCAGTAATGTAGCATTGTGTTTGAATTTTTTTATATCTGAAAACACAGAGAAAGCACTGGAGAATGCAAGAAATGTCAATGGCAAATGCACGATGGCGAATTCATTTATGGGGTACAAGAAATTAATCGCTAACGGATTGAAGAACAATTTGATCTTCTCTGGCTATCCAGTTGTAGGTTATCAAGGCAAAATGCAGACCTCTGGCTCTTGTTTATATTCTCCAACCGCGAGAATCGATAGTGCCTGTTCCTGGGATCCAAGAATCAAAGGCCTATTCTTTTATGAGTCGACAGCAATTTTTCCCGCCCATAAGTTTGCAGATTTCCTTCGCGACGTGAGAAAATTAAGGGACTTGAAGCCAGAGAATTTTTGTGGAATTGATATCTACAACGGGTTCCTAATACGTTTCATTAAGGCCTCTGGGGCGTATCTAGGCCAATCCGAGGACTCTGTGGTCGTGGACTTCAACTATTATCGCGCTGATGAGTCTTCAACTCCGAGGCTAAACCAAGAAGTGTGGGAAGAAGTAGAGCAAATGGCATTCTTCAAGTATGAGGCTAAGCCACATTGGGCTAAAAACAGGAACTTGGCATTCTTGAATGTGCAGATGAAGTATCCAAGTTTTAACAAGTTTGTGGCTGCAAAGAAGCAACTGGACCCGCAAAACATGTTCTCTAGCGAATGGTCGGATGAAATTTTGTTCGGGAGAGAGGCCGAAAAAGGCGACGGGTGTGCCTTGGAAGGACAGTGCATCTGTTCAGAAGACAGGCATTGCAGCCCGAGCAGAGGGTACTTGTGCCAACCAGGTCTTGTTTATAAAGAAGCTAGAGTCTGCAGGTACTCACAATCCTCCATGAGCTTGACATACTACAAGTAAATTTTCATGTACATATATGAACAAAATTAAGTATTTACAGTGAAATCAGTTCAATTCTATTATGGAACTATATGAATCATTAGAAAAAGTTGGAGCTAATAGTGAAATCTTGCTGTCAGAGCTCATTTTGTTGGTTTGAACTCATTTCATGTTTCCTAAGTTGAGTCATTGACTAATGGTGGCTGGAATACCTTTAGCTAGCCCAATGTAAGAGGCTCTCGCCATTGTGGAATCTGAATTCTAAAGAGTAAAGGCCTTACTTTCCCATGGAGTATCGCAAAAGCAATTCCAAAGGTGAAAAACTGCAGTAATTATGTTCAATTCAGCTCAATTACAATTTCTATCAATTCCAACCATAGTATTTTTCTGATAATCGGGGTGTGCTGTGCTTTTATTCCAACTAATCTATGGGACCGTGCAAGATGAAAGTGCTCAGAAATTTATTTTAGAGGCTGCACATTGAACATGATCAAATATATACGAGTATATATTTTTCTAACAAACATTGTAGCAAAATAGAAGACCAAAAAATATAAGTGCAATAATTAAGATTCAAATACTATGTCACTATTCTAAAAAATATGCAAAAAAAAATTTAAAATTTAAAATATGAACATTTAGGCTCTGTTTGTTTGGACTAAACTATTTTCTTTTTTCAGGAAAAATATATATATATATATTTTTCGTTGTTTGGCAAAGGTTAGGTCGAGGTTGAGACCGAGTCAATTGAGCAGAGCAGAAAACACAAAATAATATTTTACACTCGAACAAATGGAGCCCGTTGTTCATTAAATTAAAGCAAGCTTTTACAAACAAGAGAAAAAAATAATAATAAGAACTTAGAAAATGTTACTTTACATACATCATACTCAAGGGCAAAAATAAGAAATTTTAAGAAATAAAAAATAATAATAATAAAACAGAAGAGGAAGAAAAAGAAAATAAAAGGAAAAAGGAATGTGTACATTAGAAAGACTTTTTTCTCAACTGATATTATGTCATTGGTGTTATCAACCAATTATATCTTGTTATGTAAGAAATAATAATAATAATAATTTAATAGACTCCATTACTGCGTGTTAACTTTTAATTAGTCAGTGATACCATGTTATTAAAATTACAAGGCATTAAAATATTTCTCCATTTTTAGATAGGTTGAATTATCTCATTGCTCAACTGGATATATGAAAAAATATAAATTTCATAAAAGGTGAATGTAATTTATCTAATAATACAGGAAATAAATTATGAAATTTTTTTTTCACATACAGAGACATTATTGGATTGGATCAATCTAAAATCATGGATGAATCGGATTCCTATCAACTGATTATCGGATTGGTTTCCTATCAATATCCTAAACCTTATTCTCGCCTTTCTCAAATTGGTTTGTATGGCGACATCAAGACAACAAACCTGTACACGTGTATGATACCACCATAAATCCCAAACACATTTGGCGCCAAAATTCCAATAATAATCTCCTACCAAACGCGACCTTTCGGGTACTCTCTTTTCACTCAAATTGGATTCTTAAATCTAACGGCTTACAACTGATTACCATTCTTTCACAGAATCCCAACCGTTCAACAAAATCTTTCAATTTAATCTGTCTGATCATTCTCCATCCCTCATCATGCCGTCCATTATTTACAAAAATTGAATTTCAAAAGGTCCAAGAGGGAGTGAAGAGAACCCTCCTCAGCTCTCTCTCTCACCCAAAACCTAGGCAATCCGTCTTTACAAATTGTTATTGCCAGATTCCGACCGGTCTTCAACGTTTCCGGCGACTATCAAAGCTCTATGATGAACAATGTTTCTTATTTTAAGTTATTCCTGAGTAATCGAAAGCGAAATCGATTGTAATTTGAATTGTTTGATTTCGTTTAATATATATAATTTATGGTTCTATTCGAGTTTGATGTGTAATGGAGCAAGGTGAACCTTCTGTGACGGAAATGGTGACAACTGCGGCCGATTTTCCTGCAAAAAAGCCCGCGAGACAACTCGATTTCACGGCGATGTGTAGAGCATCGGCGAATGTGATATTGCCGGAGCATCCACAAGCGCAGTTACAGTCAAAATTGCTAGCATTAGCACAACAATACCGACAACCACAACCAGGGGTTGTGCCGACGCAATCGGAACCACAACAGCGGCCTAAACAACCGTCCCCGACGGGGCCTCCGGCTGTGCAACCAGAGTCTCGGAGGACGCTTCTGCCTCGGCCGCCTTTCCAAGTGGTGTAAGTCTTTTTCTTTCTCGCTATTCTTGATTTTTGTTTCGGTAATTGCCACTTGGAAATGAATTCATTACAACAATCTGTACAAATTCAATTCATTACAACCAGGGGTTGTACAGATTGTTTGGTGTGAATCTAAATTTTTTAACCCCCCCCCCCAAAAAAAAAAAAAAATACTTCCATGGTCTACAACACTTAAACTAAGTTAGCTTTGACTTTGTAATGAATTCTACCTCATAGTTCAAGTTCATTTACTGCATATATATACTGGAACCATGGAGAAAGCTGTCGGGTCTATCACTGTCTGAAGCATAAATTGTATAACCCTTTCCATCATCAATTTTTATTTTAATTTTTTATTATATAAATTGTGTGTAATATTGAAAAAATTCTCTGCTTGCAGAGGTAAGGCTGCTTATATCTACCCCTTCCCAAACCCCGCATTGGTGGGATTCTTATGCATTGGGTTTGCCCTTTTATCCATTTAAATAATTCGGACACACTTGTTACACCAATTCTTGTCATCTTGTAAGCTAGTAGTAGATAAAAATAAGGTAAGCATTTTTGCTGAAGCTTTGGGCAGCTTCTTGACGAGTGAGAAGCTTTCTTTTTTTCTTTGACTACATCTTAAAACATTTCCTTTCTAGTGCAGCCGTAATAGAAACAATTAAAACGGAAATTGAAACTAGAATATTTTTAACTATGAAAACTATCTATACTGTGGTTTATTATGAAACATGGTATAGATTACCAGTGTAATTCTGTTTCACCTCTACGTGTGGAAAGTGAGTCATAACTTACTAATACTAAATGTTTACATTAAACCAGCATGCTTAAAGGTACTATGCTACTTCAGTCCTCGCAAACATTTCTATGTCTTTTAAGAACTAAACAACAACCTGGCTGGATGCAATTGATTTGAGAGGAAATGCAAGGAAGTGATTGCTCTTAGTTGGTTCAGAGGTTTGGATCATGTATGATGCATCAAATAAACAGCATTTAAAATCTTTATTTACTTGTTTCTCATCTCTTTACCAAAAGGTTAATGAACCTTGGCAATGGTAGTGTTTGTTTGGTTTCTCTTTTAAATATATGTTCGATTAATTCCGATATCTGTTTATTTGACCTTTTTCTTCTCACTTTGTGCTATTATTTGTTCGGTTCATGTTGTTACTTGTTACGGGCTTGTTTGATTTCTTATTAAGTTATAGGCTTCTTAATTTTGGTCTCTACATCTTTAACCATTTCTTCAGTCCCTTCACGCTAATGTTTGCTCGTTTCATGTTATTTTTACGTTAAATTATTCTTTTCTTTTATGTAACCTTTGCACACACTTGTTTCATCAGCAAGACAGAATCTCCAAAATCACGACAACGATGTAGCGTTGAAGCAAGAGATGATACTCCAAAGAAGCAAAAGCAGTGTAATTGCAGAAATTCTCGTTGCTTGAAATTGTGAGTTCATTGAATCTCTGTTTGTGCTTTTTATTTTATTTTTTATTTTTTATTTTGCTCCTTCTGTATTAAGACTGCTTTAATTGTTGACTCTTTTTTTAACTTTTGCAACTTAGACCAGTTTCCATGGTTTTTCATTGATTTGAATCCAACATGCACCTCATTGCATGTTCATTGAAGGAATCTTATAAAAGCTTGTCCACAGAAGGAATATAATTTTCTTATTGGTTTTACATGAATTCTTTCTCCTAAATAAGAATATTCTTAGACCTTTTACTGTCAAAGTCTTTTTTTTACCCCTAAATTACTGTCAAAGTTCTGGATGTGGATGTTTCCTCCAGCCAAGCAAGAAAAAACCGACCAGTTTTAACTTCTTGGTAGTATGAATTAAGGATGATGTCATTTCATTTCTCTGTCTCAATTACAAAAGTTATACTTTTACCTAACTTTTCGTATTTTCTCCAATAGAATATAATTGGTCCAATATACAAGTTCACGTGCATTCCTTTTTTGCAATGAACATTGAAATGGCTGCAAACTTTTCTGTAATATGGTTACATTCTGCTCTTTGAACATCAGTAGAGAAGTTTAAGTTCTCTCCCAAAAGGATATTTAGTAAGCTGTATTCACTCCCCTTCCCCCTCGGTTCTGTTTGACTATTTAGCTTCATGATGCATTTTGAATATATTTTATCGGTTAAACGATGAATAAATAAGTTTTTAATTCCACCTGAATTAGTATATGCCACGTAAGCTAATGATAGACAGATGCTTGGTCATCATGTTTTGATTTATAAAGTTCGAGATGATAATAGCATCTGGTGAATCAATCTTTCTTTCTTCTTCTTTCTTTTATTTTTCTTTTATTTCATTTTTTTTTAATGTATTTTCCTAAAAAAAAAATTGTAATGAATCTAATGTTAGCAATTGTCAGGTATTGTGAGTGCTTTGCTTCTGGGAATCATTGTGGTGGTTGTAATTGCACAAATTGTCACAATAATGTTGAGCATGAGGCTGCCAGGCAAGAGGCTGTGGAAGCATTATTGGAGCGAAATCCAAATGCCTTCAGACCAAAGATAGCTAATAATCCACATGAATCTCTGGATGGTAAGGTATGTAATTTTACTCCTTACTCCCCTAGTCTTGCAAAATGATGTTATCTAATTTCTTATGTAAGTGGCATGGATATAGACGTGTGATATGGACACGACATAGTACAAGTACAACAACAGTAAATAGGATGGTATGATGAGGAAGGACAACAAACATATACTTTTTCTGTATAAAAATTGTATTACATACATTAAACATTACTAATGACAACTAAATTAATAATTTATGACTTGTAAATTATATCTTGTACACTAAATTACTCTTCTACCCCTTGTATATAACGTAATCAGACACACCCCACCCCCCAACAAAACCACCCCCGCCCGCTATCTCAACACCACCTCCACCTAAAGCGGGTCTTCATCTGACTTGGTTTCAAACTTTTAACCTCCACACTTTGATAAGGTATTTAATACTCTTAACTAATAGTCTAATACAGACCTAAACTATTAGGAGGAGAGAGATGGGACGACAAAACCGCCACTGGCAAGGAACCAAATTTGCAGCTTGTAAGGCCATCAAAATGTGATCCATTTCCTCATCAACGATTACCATGGCCATCGACAGTGTGAGAGAACAAGGCGAGAGGTTTCGTTGTTTCGTTTTTGTTGCCATTGATGTTTGAATTGTCACTTGCCAAACAAGTACCTTCACGTAGCAATTCTGAACATGAACATAATTATATTGTATTTAATTAGATCGTGGAAGTACCTTGACACAATCTGAATTGATTTTTGTTCAAATCCAACTATTCTTTGGTCTGGTTGCCTAATTGATTGCATATATTTTCATTTGAATGGGAAAACTGGTGCGTGAACTATAAAATATGAGAACAAGCCAACCAAAATAGAATTTGAGAACACCTTCTGAAAATTTAATTGGGTTTCTCTGGTTGCTTTGGGTTGACCCAGCAAACCAATGCTTTCTGCCTGTAATGACACTAAACAAGACTGCCCATCAAAAGCCTCATGCAATGCAGGTGCATATGCAAACTCCAACGCAATTTAGCATGCAACCCTGTCTATTTGGGGCTTCTTTTCTAAGGACAGTAGGACGCTAGATGATTTGGGTTGAGATACAGGGAACACTTAGACAGATTCAAACCTAATTGCTATGGGTTTTGAAGAAAGAAAGAGTGAAAATGTGTTGGAGTGGGCGGCAGTGAAGAAATTCAAGTGAAATTATTGCTATCCAAGAATGGTGAGGAGAGAGAAGTAGAGGGTAGAGGGATTAGGGTAGAGAGTGTAGTTTTTTGAATATCATAAGGTTCTTTACGTCTTTTCAGGTATGGGAAGGGCAAATCTGTCATTACACTAAAAATTTGTGACGGTTCCAATGGAAAGTTAATGCCAAGGGGGTCATGGTAATCACATGCGGAACCTCAGGGGGGACGGTTTAATTAGGCCCATTCTTGTCAACTGTGTAATAGAAGTCAAACCTCAAGGGGTGCAAGTGTAATCTACCTTAATTATTATGGCCATTTAACCTGCTTACATTCTAAACTATCTAAAGAAGCTCACCTATAAACTTTAATTCTGTTGAGGGTTTTCCGCATTTTCTTTGTCCTGTCGAATAACATAGGATTCTGATCCAATTTTTAGTTACTTTACGCAAAAAAAAAAAAAAAAAAAAAAAAAAAAAGACCCAAATTTCCTAATTCTCGAATACCTTATACTTCTTTTGTTTCCTTTATATATTCACCGAGTCATCATGGATTTTACTGTTTTTGTTACACTAAATGACCATCCTGTTACTGCTTTGAATTAATGGTTGGGTACATTCTTTTAACTATGTGGACAGTTCAGATTACTGCAGACTGCAGTAGCCACTAAAACATGCGTTTGGGGACGGGCGCCCAGGGGGGAAGGGGGGGGGGGGGGGGATTTTTACTATGAGCTGAGGTAGGTGTAAAAGATTGGAGATAGGCTAAGTTAATGAAGATGTTCTTCATGGATGATAATCAAAACCAAGTAGTCATCAGAAATAATTCTGTCGAGGTGTTCATAATGCCAACACAGCCAATTTGCAACCAAAATTAATAATTTTAATGAATAAGAGATAACAAACAAGTGAGAATGGGCCGAAATCAGATGGCAAGAAAGCATGCTGTTTTCTGTACTAACTTCACATTTAATATCAGTGTCAAGGTATTGCAGAATAGGTAAGAGTTACAACACTGAGCCTCTTCTGTGAATAAAATGTCCCTCCTACTCCCTTTGAAGCCTCTTCTGGTTTTTGTAAATATATCTATCACTAGATGAGTGTTCACCAGCATTTTTTTTCCTTGGATTATATAAATTATACTTCTAAATATTTCCCTTAAAAATTCCAATCTACTGAAAGAATGTGTTTATTCAGTAATCTCTCACTGCAATATGGTTTCTTGTATTATTTTTTAAGTTGAATTGTCAAGTTTTAAACTGTGTCATTGTAAAATGAGATTCAAGTTCAAGGGGCAGCAGATGAATTATTTCCTTGAACAAATTGATGTTTGTTGAATTGCACAGGATATCTAATAATTTTCTTCTCTCTGTTTTGGACTTTTTGGTTAAACACAAAGTTCAAACTTTTTTATGTTATCATGCATTCTGACTGTCTCAAAATAAATCCAGGAAGAGGCAGGTGAGGTTAAAATGTTAGTGAAGCACAACAAAGGATGTAACTGCAAGAAAACTGGGTGCCTCAAGAAGTATTGTGAGTGCTTCCAGGCCAATATTATGTGCTCTGAAAATTGTAAATGCATCGACTGCAAGAACTTTGACGGAAGTGAAGAGCGAAATGTTCTCATTCATGGGGAGCAATGCAATATCATGCCATCCGTCCAACAAGCAGACAATGCAGCCTTGGATGGGGCTGTCTGGTCTTCTGGTTTTGGTAGCTCTCCAGCAACCAAAAAAATAAAAAATCAACAGCCCATCTTTGGTTCAACATCCGATGATCAATTTGCTAACAGGATTGCACAATTTCAACAGGTACTTTCTAGAGAATTTTGAGTATAAAAAATATCTTGTCTTCTTCAATGTAGAATACTTGTTGGTCGATCCTAAGGTAAATATCTTTTACATTAATAACTTTTTGTGCGTCAGTAGGCACATATATGCC
>JAOTQH010000050.1:766303-776916 GCA_025631255.1 Cornus kousa
GATTAAAAAATACAAGGCGCGCATTTTTTAAGCTTGGAGCCTACTAAAAAGCGTGAGCCTGGGGGCTTTATGTGAGCTTGATTGAAGGGGCGTAGCCTGTAGTAGGTTGAGGCGCTCTAACTGAGCCTTGACGAGCCTTGGGCTTTTTTGGAGCCTAGGCGCGACTTTAACAACTATGTACGCTACCGTCCTTGTACAATATGAGAAATTTATTCGGACCAACAAATGTGTTCAGTAACCCAAAACCTGCAACAAACTTATAAGCTAAATGTCATGGACGCATAGACGTGTTCTGAGTCCCGCATCGTATGACACTACAGATGACCGGGCCTTTTAGGAGCCAATGTAGGGTACTATCATGTCTCCCGGGAGAACTATTTATGTATGGTGCAAGGATCCAGGCAAGGGACACATTAATGTGTAAAATACCACCCACATTTTAGTTTCCAAATGCATATGATAGTGTGACACTGAATTAATCATTGCTGAAGCAAATATAGAAGCTACAACAAGGTTTATTTTAGTCCATCACAAGACACTTCCAATTTACAATCAACAAGTCCTAAATGAGCTGAATTTGTGTCCTTTTATTTCCACTCCTTTATGGAGCATACGCATCAATCAAACTGTAAGAACCAGCAACAAACCAAACACTGAATAACATTAAAAGCCCCGTCAAAACCAAAGGGGAATGTAAAGGTTTATATGGAACATTATAAACTATGAAACACAGATCATATTAAAAAATATATACATTTTAAATTTATTGTCAGAAATGTTCAGGCATATGCAGGCCTTACCTAGCACCCGGCATGGCTGTTGTAGCTCGACTTTGGACAACGAAGAAGCCCATCAAGATCCAGAATCAACTGGTTTAAGTTCCTCAAATATGCGTTCATATGTGGAATCTGACTGGCCATTGTTGTCGAAGATCCATATAGCCCGTGAGATTTTCCAATTTTGCTGGGGTGATGAGACCATGAAAACTTCACCTGCTGAAAAAACAAGCAACCCAGCTGGGAATTCAAGCAACAATCTTAGGCGATGCAAAATTGTCCTATAAGTATCATTTTAATGAAAGATGTATTTTTGAATCGAGGAGATGAAAGAGGTTCTAAAGCCCCCAACTGCTATTGGCATTTGACCACACTATGATACATGATTCAGACGCTCTTTAATAACTGTGCGCTTTGTAACCCTCTGTCTCTTCCTCCCATCAACATTAAACAAGCCAGATCTATCCATGGAAGGAATCCTCTTTCTGAATTTGAGATCTTCACCACTTATCATGTACACATTTCCTGCTTCTGGTATGCTAAAGTCAGCTGGGTTTCTGTTAACAGTGCAGATGTCAACATTGGAAATGCTTTTCATAGACCAAGTGTTTCCATTCGCACCATGGGCCACCAAGTCCATTCGCTTAATTGATTCTTCAACTGTATGACATTGAAAGGGAAACACTAGAGACTCTGAAGCACCAAGGACCACTTTTTGCTTATCCAGAACAGGATTAGAAGCATGACTTGTGCCTGCAACACCAGTCCTGCAAACATACTTTTGTGGTTTACGGCCTCTATTTTGTGTGGATGAATAAGAACCTCTCTTTTTCCCTTGCTCCAGAGATTTTGGAGAGACTAGACCTGTATAACCAGTGGCTTTTTTGAAATTTCCATCATTTTGATGCACAGAAGCAAATGCACCAACAGCAACAGCGGGTGAACATTCACAAGATATTAGCTCTGGAGGGTGACTTTTACCATAAAAAACAGATGACGGATGTCTTGAGCTATCACAAGCCTTGTATACCCTCCTCCCCAGCGCAGAGAACTCCTTTGAATGATCACATGGAAAGAAAGATTTATCAAGGAACTTGGATTTCCCATCCACACTGACCTTAGGGTGATGATCACAAGGGAAGAAAGGTTTATTGAAAAACTCAGGCATGCCATCCAAACTGAATGGTGTACTTGACTGCATCCCTGCATCCATGAGGCTGAGTAATTGCATTGCTGGAATCGTTTCATTAGGATACAGATCTAGTGACCTTGTCCCCTTTTTGTTATGCTCAACTCCCCCGTGTTTGCAAACAAATGGAGATTTGGCAGGCATCCTCCCAAAAGATTCAGAATCAAGGTTCCTGTTCTGCTTGTCAAGGCTGGTAGCACTCGGATTGAAACAGTTCATATCAAGATCTCCAATCATTTTCCCTTTCGACAGTGTGACTGGGCACTGTGAATGTCTTTCTAGGTTACTTGACTGAGGAATGTTAAGTCCAAAGGGCACGTGATTCGGTATCATTGAGGATCTAACATGTTCTGCTTCTTCATGCTGTTGTGAACCATTCTGGGATATGTCACAGAATTCCAAGACCTGCATATTGGTGGGAGAGGACCTGGGCACCACATTATCAACATTCCATTTGCAATTTTGACTGCTACTGTTTCTGACAGAACCAGAAATAGGATATTGGACTCCACCTGATGGCTTCTCTTGATGCTGTGAAAATGTACTAAACCCTGTGAAGGCAGGATTTTTCTCCTGCTTGCCCATATTGAAATGGTTTCTGTTGAAAGAAGAAAAATAGTTAACAGGATTTTGCATGGGGGGTCCCATACTTTTACCTGTTGTGATAACACCATTTCTTCCATTGCCAAGCTGAGGTTTTCTCATACGGGGGTTTTGCTCATGTAACAATTTCAACACCCCATTCCCGTGTGCTTCAGGCAACCCCATTATTTGAGTGTTCCTTTTGTCACTGATTCTCTCAGACAAGCAATGACTTCTCTCAGCTTCATGAAGCCTCTCATATTGATTCTTTGCCATGAGTTCAACAATATCCATGGGTATGTCATCTAGCGTTCCTTGTTCATACACCTTATCTGCTCTTTGGTCACCGTGTCTCTTTACAACTTCTGAATGTTCTTGAACTTCAGTTGTTTTTTCTTTGTTGCAAGGACCAGAGGTATCCTGGAAAAAGAAAACCAATATTTCCATAACATGTAGTCTATTTAAAACATTTTGAATCTAAATGCTACCAAAGAAAATTTACAAGCTACAAAGGGAAATACCTGGAACAGGAAACCAGGAATGTAAACAGGCAGAGATTAATACATTATATATATAATAGGATTATGTAGGTATATAATATGAATCCACATAAATGTTGTGCCACGAAGAACACCAACATGTCTAATAATTGATACAACACTATGCATGTTTGGCTTCATAAATGTGTGACTCAGTCAGTGTTGTGACATATTTATGAGACATCAGAACTAGACAAGAAAGAATTATCATATAAGATTGCATAATTTAGCTAACACAAGCACAGATGTGACAAAGGATACTTGGATCCAGACCCAAAAAAGCGACCACAAGATTCTAGTGTCCAAACTGGAAAACTATATGGACTGATACTCGTCAATTCAAGAATGACAAAATGGTCAGCAGCTGTTCCAATGTTTCGGTGTCAAGTTTGCACTCAGTTAATCATCCCAGACACATCCCCAGTTTCCAGCAGAATTTATTGCTGCTGATCCAATGTTCCGGTGTCAAGTTTGCACTCAGTTAATCATCCCAGATACATCCCCAGTTTCCAGCAGAATTTATTGTGACTCTCAAATGTAGAAGCCATTACCAAGTGTTAGCCTCACCCGTATGTGGTCTTGGATGGGAAGATTAGAGATAGACGTAACCTTTGGCATTATTTTGCACAAAATGTTGCTGCTTCATCTTTGAACTTGCATTTTCATGCTTGTCATCTTGAGCTTTCACCACTGCACAAGCAATGGCTCCTATACAATTTCTAGGACATCCCTAATTTATCAACGTTAACAATATCGCTCTCATTAAATTAAGTGTGAGCACAGTTCTTAACTATGTGGAACGGACTCAATTTCTTCTGGCATAGAAACCGACTCTCCATGTGTGTGCTGACACCAACCCATTCAGAGTTGAGAGTTAGATTTACTTGTTTATATATTCCCTCTTTGAATATGCTAACATGAAGTGTACATCACCATTTGCATGATTGATAAAAGGAAAGCAATAATGTATTTGGACTTCAGACCAATATGGAAGCTACATATTAGTGATGCAATACACCATTCAATTCAGAACAACTGATTTGGCTATCAATCAAATTTAAGAAGGTGAATTATAGTAAGTGGTTCTGGCTACACCAATGTCCTTGGTTCAAAAGGCTCAAACTGCTCAATGACAAGGTAATAACACCAAAACTTTCAAACTAAGGTTTGAGACCCGTAGTGATTAATTTTCTCAGACTGCCAGCCTGATTGTGAACCAAACAAATTTCCCCTCAGCAACATCCCCCACCCCCAAGAACCCCTAAAAATTAAAAAAAAAAACAAGGAAGAGGGAGGAAAAAGATAAAATTATATAATAAATCACAATTACAAACGAAAATTAAGTTAATAAACAAAAATATATTCATCATGCAGATATTCTATCTAAAATCTCTTAATCAGTCTCTGAGAAAAAAAGCTCATACCAGTTTCTGATGTAGAGAATAACTCCCATCTTCAACCAGAGAGGAACAGTTTTGCATCTCATGCAGGAAAGATGCCCTTTGAGTGATTCTTTCATTTAAATCACAAAATAATCCTTCACCAAAAGATGGATCTGTTGCAGACTTAGGAAGAACATTTTTCTCTCCAGCATGCCTAACTTCTTTCCTCCTACGATGTTCTTCTCTTGGAATTACCTTTTTTTGAGGCAATAAAGGATCATTCCCGTCTTCACTTAGAGCAAAATAATTTAGGCCAGTTCTTTGTGCAGCCATATAGCTGTTAAGGGGAAAATCCAGCCCTTTTCTAGCAGATGCGTCATGTGTTGAGTGAAACTTTACTCCTTCAGGCCCACTCTGCATGACTTTTACATCATTTCTGATGACTGAATCTTCTTCTGGCATGCTACTTCTTTTAGGCATTAAAGAAACCCACCCATCTTCAACTTGAGGCATTTTATTTTTCTTCTTATACAAACCCAAATTTCTCTCAGCTTGTAGTGGAGAAAGATAACTTCTGAAACATTGTTGTGGCCCTCTGCGTGTGAATGAATCATGTGCTGATTTCATTAAACCAGTATTAGCAGCCACACCACATTTATCTGCATCCCCAATTTTGATTTGATTGTATTCGGGCACGACACTTTGCCATGGCACCAAGGGAGGATATCCATCACTAACTTGAGGCTCCTTATTTTTCTTTTTAAACCGTGTAGGATTTCTATCAATTCTATATTTAGTCCAGTGACTCTTTAAATCTGTCTGTACACCTACTCCAGCGGCTGCATCTCCTTCTGATTCAGAACCAACAATTTCAATGCTTGTGTCAGAAGTTTCTATATCTCCCTTGAAGACCCTGACTTTTTTAGTCACGTTATCCGGACAGCTCATCTCAAGTGGTTTCCAATCTTTGCCTCGACGCGTCTTTCTTTTCTTGTTAGGACCCCCAAAGCCCTTTCCAATATTTCCTCCAACAGCCACATCAAACTGGGGAGCGGACCATGAACCTAAACCAGTAGATGTATTGGGCATTGCATTGGAAGAAGCACCTTCCTTCCTGATGCTATAGGTTTCTGCATTTCCTTTTGCACCCAACAACTCAGTCAGCAGACGCACCTTTCGAGTTTTTCGACGTATCAAATTTTCACCCAATATCTCATCACTTTCATATGATGCATTATCATGCTCTTCCAGTTCAAGGGAAGGAATTCTGGTTGTTTGACACGTGACAGCATCTATAGTGTGATCGATCTTACCAACTACCTGTTCCGTTTCGCAAGTCATCAGTACATTTCTCTGTTGGTCATTTGCAGAACTCAGTTTTCCCATTTGACAAATTTCAGCAGAACTGCCACCGTCACATTTAACGTTTCCAGTAGCTGGAACAATAACCGCAACTTCATGACTTCCGCAGTTTGGCTCACAAGATTCCACCAATTCACTGCCTTTTGATTTGAAAGCAACTGTTTCAAAAACCAAGGTTATTTCTGTGGCTGCAAATATGGTGAATAAGAGTAATAGACTTTCGTTACCATGCAACTACGGTTAAAAAGAATAATGAAGTTTTAAGAGGCAGATGTTTTGCACTGTTGCTCAGACGTTTTATAATTGACAATCAATTTACCTGTGTCAACTGTGTGTCTTTCTTGAATTAGGCCTGGATTAGAATTTGTTGCATCACAAGTAGGATTGCGAATTTCCTGATTCCTATAATCTTGTGAATCATCCCTATGACCTGAATGAAAAATAAATAAATAAATAAGAATTGAACTAAAAAAAATTCCAATTTCAATAGCATAAGTAATTGTAGTACTGAGATTATATTGAAGTATACCAGTGACAGCAGTTTGTCCATTCTCAGCTTCCATTTTATCACTACATGATGAAAAGCAATATTCATCTCTAAACACCTTAGTAGAAGTACTAGCATCAGCTTTCCTTCCCTCACAAATGTCCAGTTTTGAAGCTTGCTGCACGTCTGACAGCACCATCGCTGCATTATCATGGTATTGCATATGAGAACAAGTGCTACTGGATATAACTCCACTTTTGCAACAATTAGGAACCACTCCGATTTCTTCTTTTGAACTTGTAGTGCTAATCTCCTGCAGGCAGTTTTGGCAGCGCCACCATCTGAATTTTGCAACATGTAAAGGAGGAAGCATATTAATTTGCCTCTCCGACTTATTGTTCCCATCTAAAGCAAATGGCAAACAAATCCCCGGGTCCTTTTTACGCATTTCAGCAACATATCCACTGCATAAAAAATATAGAGAATTTGTTAAGAGCTTCCACAGAGAAACCAAAGCTAATCATCCTCTATACGAAATAGAAAATTAACTTGTGCCTAGAAAATATATACACAAATATGTGTGTGTGTGTGTGTGTGTGTGTGTACATATATTTATATATGATGCTACAAAAATTCCTCTTGGTTGTATAACTTGTGTTCCTTCAGATATATATAATTTTGAAGAAAGACAAACTAGGCGTCAATTGAGTCCCTGAAGAAAAGTCCCTTGATCTGGTATTAATTTCACTTTTGCATACAAAGTACTATATCCAAATTTGACTTAATTCCAGTTACCCTCAATAATATATATAGAGGATACTAAAATAACATATTCAAGAACCATAACAAATTACGAAATTTTAAATTGTATATAAATCAGCCAGTAATTATATATACAAAAGAAACAAGAAACTTAAAAGAGAAGGAATCTCAGAATAAATCTTCAGACCAATGAAGTTTTAAACTCAGCAACCATAGCACCCATGATCACATTACTATACCAATGACAGATCTTATTACTTAAACATGCACAGATATGCACACGCGCATGTAAGCATACACAAACAAACATGCAATAACAAGAGGATCAGAGTCTAACCAAAGTCCTATAGACTGGAAAATTTTAAATAACTGATATGCAAGTTCAATATAGTTAGTATAAGCTAGCTTACCGTATTGAGAAATGCTCACACTTTCCTGTTCCGTTCTTCTCCATGGCACTCCCAAGGTCTATAGATATGGAATCAATCTTGATAAGTGATCCCAAGGACTTTGACACAGGAGAAGTATCACTTCTTTGATGATTTTCTTCCACCACCTTACTCTTCTCCATGATAAAAGAAGAACTAGAATTGCAGCATTAAGATTTCTATAAGATCTCAAATGTGCACAAATTAAGTCATATATTAAGTTACACAGTAAATCACATTCTATAACAAAGATTTAGGAGAACAAATCAGCATGCAACACATATAAGCACCTTGAAGTTCAAAAGCACTTCACAATTTCTTGTTCAAAGTACCCCAAAAAAAAAAAAAAAAAAAAAAAATAAGACCAAGGATAAAAACCAAAATAACTAGGTAGTATAAAGCACCTTTAATAATATTGATTTGCATCATAAAATAACAATAGCAAGCAATATACAAGTGTACAAGACAATAGTGGAAAAATATTCCAAACCCTAATTCTCCATAAAAACACAGACAAAGCTGTTTCTAGTTTGTATTTTCATAATCCACATGTCATACAATCAACTATATAGCTCAAAGCATCCACACAATATGCAAAGTAAACCTAAAAAATGCCACTGATAAGTCAAAACAACAACTAGGGTTTCCCTTCTATGCAATGATACAACTCCCCACAAGACAAAGAGAGAACAAAGTCAAGCTGTTGTTTCAAAAATTAAGACAAAACCATAACGCACCTTGACATCAGCTGCAAAATTACACTCCAAATCTTCTAGCAAAATCATGCAAATCATACCATAAAAAATAGGGTTTTTCTTAGACAAACAAATTGCTTCCATATAAACCGTCAACTCCACTTCCAACATACCAAAACAATCAACACACACATAACACACCAAAAAATCATATAGATTATCACATAAAATCAAACCTTTAAAGCAATAAACAAAATTATCAACAAATTTAACGTACAAATCGCATTAAAATGGGAAAAAAATGAGCTCAAACTCAGCTAGAACTTGTAATTATACACACAAATTCAATCATCAACGTATCGACAACGAAAAAATTAGTAATCTGAGATAGAAAAAGAACAAACTAACCTCGTTTGAATCGAAGATCAGATCAAATGAATCAGTTACCGACTTCGATTCTTCACGGCGTACCCAGAAAACTTTATCATCAGATAAAACATTTCAAGACGAAGCTGAAAGTATGAACTTTACAAAGAGATTCGAAGCTGGCTAAGCAGAATTCGAGTGCGAAATCGAGATAAACCCTAGCTTTAGGTTTTCGGGAGAGAGGAGAGAGAGAGAGAAAGAGAGAGGAGAGAGAGGGAGTGTGTGTTTCTGTGTGCGTGTGTGAGTATTTTATCCTTTGTCCTTGAAATGAGGCTTTGTAGTATTAAAAAACGTAAATCTGTAAGAGACATATATACACATATATATATGTTCATATATATATATATATATATATACTTGGAGCAATTATATTGTGGGGTCAACCTCATATTTTTTGTCCAAAGTTCACATTTAAATTTTCACCGTTCAGCACAAAATACTCTTTTTGAAAATCTGTTAAAAATAATTTGAAAGAAAATAAATTATTCAAAAATAAAAATTCAGTTTGGTTGGATTCTGGTAGAAAAATTTTACCCAACTCCTAGTCCGATTACTAAAATCTCTTTTATTTAAAATAAAGATTGAGAGTTTGAGTTCAAAACATTTTATAACAGATTAAATAATTAAACTCAAATTTTAAAAATTAAAGACATAATATATAATAAAATGAATGAAATGATAAAAAAAAATGAATGAAAATCCATTATATGGAATAAAGGTCGTAATGCGATTGTTTTGATTTTCGTAAAAAAAAAAAAAATTATAGAAAAATAAAAATTTAATTGAAACATAGTTGCAAAATTTATACATCACTCAGCCCCATTGTAATTTCTCTCTCTCTCTCTCTCTCTCTCTCTCTCTCTATATGTGTGTGTGTGTGTTTTATAGAGAGAGAAATCTGGGACGAATGAGAGGGTGCCAGCAAACGCAGGGTGGTGCGGTTCTTATCACTATCCACTACGATCTTAAAAACCCTAGTCAGATACTATTCCCACGCGTTATATTCACGCGCTTCTTGAAGATTATTTGATTGTTCACTGTGTAAGTGTCTTGTGTCAGATGGTGATAAAAGATGCTATTCCACGAAAATGAGTTGCTACTCGTGCGTGTATAACACGTTCTACCAAGGAGCGTGGTTGTAATACTTTTGTAAACCCTAAATATGTGTGGTGGTAGATGAGGGAGGTAAGTAGGGGTAACCCTAATGCTCAGATTGTTAAAGTAGGTGACGCATCAAGTAACGAGAAGGGAAAAAGAAGAATACATAGATATTTATATATATGTGTGTGTGCGTGTGTGTGCATATACAGTACGCGTGAGTGGGCATCAATCCACCTCCTTTTTGTTTTCTCCTCCCAAAGAGGATGATACTATAGGTCTAAAATTTTACCATGTTTTTGTATGTAGTAGCTAATTATAGTAGAGTATTGCTAATATCTAATACTAGTACTATTATTTCTATACCTTTAAAAGTGAAGATGGGTTCAAATACTGAAAAATGGGGTGTGAATTTTACTACAGGTAAAAATTATTCAGAGAGTGGTGCTACAATATTAACAAAATTATTTTTTGATTGACCGTTAGGATGATATAATTGACAAGATAATCCATGCTTAACACTTAGCATACCTAATGTAAGATTACATGCATCTAATTGTGACATTATGTGTGGGTAATATGTAATGATATAACCTACAAGTGAGATGCTACGATGATATTGTTAACAAGCATGAAGTGATCACGTGTGATTAGTATGTAGTGAAATAATTAATAAATTTGACATTGCGATGATATAACTGACAAGTGTGACCCATACGAGTAATGTGTAATGATATAATTGACAAGTGTAACATTATGATGATATAACTGGTAAGCGTGACTGCTAATAATTTACAGCGATCGATATAGCCCATACGAGTAATGTGTAATGATATAATTGACAAGTGTAACATTATGATGATATAACTGGTAAGCGTGACTGCTAA
>JAOTQH010000050.1:777016-798287 GCA_025631255.1 Cornus kousa
CCCCCCCCCCCCCAAAAAAAAAAAGGGAGAAAGAAAAGCTTTCAACTCTCCTTTTGCTTTCTTTTTATCCTCCCAGAAAATCGACCACATTTTGATATTTTCTGTTTAATCAGGAAATTCACCTGACATCTTCTGCCACCTGTTCCTCCCTCTTATCTGTCCCTCTATTTGGCACTGCTGTTGCAACAGCATCGGGATCTTCCAAATTCACATACAGGAACCAATTTTTGTAAGTTTTAGTTTCAGGTATTTTTCATACTATACAGAACTGTCTATTTTTGCTTACAGAAACTAACTAGTATCACCTCTTGTGACTGAAGGTCTCCCTTAGCAGATATTCTCCAACCACAGGATGTGAAGGAGCTTTGCTCACTTTTGGTCATAGATTCTACAGACGCTGCAAAGATGCTTGCAGGTCAGTATACACATATTTAAACTTGAAAATTTTCTGGCTAACTTTACATTTATTTTTATTATACTTCTGCATTACTCGAATAGTTCAATTAGATCATCTCTAGAATGGCTATAATATCTTATATTTTATGCCAGAACAAGTGGTTTTAGGTTCAATGTCATTTAAGCTGAATCAGATAAAAAAATGTTATTAAAGCTGCATGTGTTAAGTTTCTGCAAGTGCAGAAGATTTTAAATAATTATCCAGTTATTCATTAAGGTGCTAATGTGATTTCTAGGAAATAGTAATTTTCTTGCACAGAATGGATTAGTGCCACGTATAAAGAACTCAAATGTGAAGCCAAGAAGATAGTGAGCAAAGCCAAGCAAAACTCATTAAATAATCTATACAAAAAATTAGGTACGAAAAAGGGGTGAAAAAGTTATTTATAAATTAGCAAAGAAGCAAGATAGATCAACTAAATACATGAACCAAATTAGATGTGTAGAAAACATGGATAATAAGGTATTAGTTAAAGAAAATGAGATATTAGTTAGATGGAGAAATTACTTTCAAAAGCTATAAAATGAGGAACACCCTAGAGAGGAAGTTGAAGTAAATGAATTTAACATAGGAATGATAAACAAAATCACCAATAAAGAGGTTGAGGATACACTTAAGAAGATGGGGAATAATAAAATGGTAGGCCTGGATAATATACCCATTGAAGCTTGGAGAAAGTTAGGGAAGCTAGGAGTTGAGTGGCTTACAAAGTTGTTTGGCAACATTCTTAAAGAATGTATGTTGCCAAATGAGTGGAGGAAAGGACAGAGAAATAAAGGGGATATACAAAATTGTGGTGATTATATAGGAACTAAATTAATGAACCATACAATGAAACTATGGGAAATGATAATAGAACAAAGACTAAGGAAAGGTATCCAAAAATCAATTCGGATTCATGCCGGGAAGATCAACAATGGAAGTTATATACTTAGACATTAGTTGAAGAGTGTAGGAGTAAGCAAAAAGATTCACACACGGTTTTTATAGACTTGTTAAAAGCAGATAGGGTACCAAGAGGCTTAATTTGGTGGTCTCTACAAAGAAAACAAGCTCTCATGCAAATAATAGAGTATCCAAGCGGGATTTGGGAAAGGTCAGATGTATGCAGCCTTACATCTGTTTCTCGTTTTAAAACCTTGACCACTAGATCACAATGGAGTAACCTCATTGTTGCACGAAGGCATGCCTTTTTCTATCAAAAGTAAAAAGGTAATATACTAATAAGTGCAAAAGCTCTACGGAATATATTTATTATGTGCATATGTACTGTGAAATTTTTTTTTTCCTAAATAAAAAAATATAGAGAAAGAGACAAAGGTGACCAAAGTCCATTTTTCAGTCTTGAGCTGTGGTTTGTATCAACATTTTTTTTCCAACTGTTCATGATTTGTTTAGCTGTTTGAGTGGTTTAATTAACTGACTTGCTGGACATGGGCTAATTGGACTTTTTTTTCCCCTTGCTTTCTGAATCTTTGACTTTTTCAGACAAAAAACATTTAATGGACAAAGAAGCAGAGATTGATCAGCTCGAAGGCTCTGTTGCTTCATCAACCCTAGAGGGTGAGGATAGTCAAAAAGAATGTCCTGTTCAGGACCAATTGAGTGGAAACCAAGCAGATGGGGTTGAAGGGGATGATTGTGCATCTGTTGGAGCTGATTTACAAAATGGAAGTGCAGTTTCTCCAGGGACACGTGCATTGATGTGTGATGAACAAGATACAATGTTCTTGAGAGCTGGGTGTCCTACTGGGATGGCAGGCTGTTGTCAAAACACTACTCTGAGTTCATCTTTTATGCAGGGTTTCACTGAAGTTTATGCAGAGCAGGAAAGGCTTGTCTTGATGAGGTTTTTGAACTTTCTTAACAGGCTCATCACTCGTGGAAGCATAAAAGGTGTGGTTCTCTTTGTTACTCTGAACTTGATAGCTAATGTTTTTTAATATCAGAAATCTATATGGGTTTTCACGACTTCTAACTCCTAGCCAGACATCTCACGGTTTTCTCTAATTTCATTCCCATTTAGTGCTTCTTCCAACTTCTCACAAACACGTTCTCTTCCTAGAATTTTTATCCTGTAATGTCACAGACCTACCTCAGCATCTGCATTTTAGCTAGCAAATGCTGTAATTTGGATGAATTTAGGCTTTAATTAGTTTGATTATTGGAATTTCAATTCTCAAGTGACTGTCCAAATAAGTTGCTTTCAGCTATTCAAATAAAAATTGATTTTTAAGTTCTGTTTAACGTCAACCTTAAACCTCATTGAAATTGTTTGAATAATTTCTATTTTCCAAGTGTCTTGGATTTATAATAAAAGTTCAGAGAAATTGAATAGGTTTTTAAATTAGAATGTGACGCAACAGCATTTTCTTTTTCATTTTTGAGATTTCATGAACTTAGAGTCATGTATGCTGACATTTAGACTAATCTAATGGAAACTAATTCCATATCTTTCATGTTACAGAAACAGTGTCTTCTCCATTAACCAAGCCTGAAACAGAAGCCAACAAGAATCGGTGCAGAATGGCATCATAAAAGCTGAAATTGGCACAGCTCATAAGGAGCCCAACGGGAATGGCCCTGTAAAACCTCTTGTCCCTGCCACGGTTGTCTGACAGTTTCTGAGGTTGCTTCTAGTTATCTGCCTCTGAAGGCTGTCTTGTTAGATGGAACTGGTAAGATATGACGGAAGATTCAAAACTCATATACCAACACGGGGAAACAGTTCAAATTATGTAGTTTATTACTGCATCTTTGTGTATTTTGGCCATAAATTTTGGCTGTTCTTGATGCAGTTATAAGTTATTCTTGGGTCCTTTTTTCAGAAATGTTGTCGACTGAAGAATCAACCCTAGGTAGATCCTTACGTTTTTGGTACAGTTTATGATCAATATTTATATATGTATATAATTCTCAGTTTTATTTTTTTTTGACCTACTGTTACTTTAGAAGAACATACTTGAAGTTCAAGAAAAGGTTACTGTCAAATTATTACATACCCCTCAGAGCTTATGTTCATTTTGCTTTGCATCAATGGAGAGACAAGCTCGAGTTTTCTATCACTCTTGGTCTTCTGGAGAAGCCTAGCTAAAGACCTACTTCGGATATAGCCCAAAATAGCTGCTTAAAAACACTTTGCCTCATGAACAATGCTCGTGAAGAACATGATAGCTGCTTAAAGGATTTATGTTCTTTGGTAGATAACATAGACCCATTAATGGTGGATGGCTTCTTGTCGAGATTATGATCGATTTGATTCTTGCTTAGTTAGTCATTGTAAGCTAGCAATGCACACTTGTATTGCCCCACTTGGGCTTGAACTCTCCACCTTCCCTTTTGGGAGGTCATACCACCTAAGCCTAGGGCTCGAGATCATGCCTCCCAAACTAAACTGGCAAGCCAAGAGCCTGGTGGTGTATTCATTGGTATTTTGCTCAATTGAAAGTGTGCAAGGTATACTATAATTACAAATCAATGAATTATTGGCCTCTGTCTGAATTGAATGAAAGAAAGCCAAAAAAAAAATCCAGCTTGCAATGTGCAGAATTCAAAAACAGAAATTCATTGGAAAAAAAATAAAAAAAAAATCACACTTAAGCTTCCCTCTTCCAAGGGGCCTTAGCCAAGAATTTTCTGGAAATTAGCTAAGTATAACCAACATGTGACCTTTTCCGGAATTGTCTCGATTTGCGCTACAAAAGTCACATTCGGTTTTCTTAGTCATTTCAAGGTCTCGGTACCATTTTCCCATTCGAATCTCATCATAAACCGTTCTGTTCCTCAACACTCAACATCACACTATAACACCTTCACTGCCATTCACTCTAAACAACGGTTCAGTCCTATCATTCTACCGGACCATCAAGCCACTACCAAACAGAGTAGAGAAGCATAACAAACAAACAATTATATAAGTTGTCTAAGATTTCTTTTGGTGCTATTGCAATAGTTACATGCACAATAATAGAAAAACCCTAATAATTGCCAAGACAAATTTGCAACAAAATTGTTAATTTCACCCTTTCTTGGGCATGGCTGCAAGCCTAGTATACATCCTTGCCATGGATTGATATCCTCGGATATCACCAGAACGGAGAAGATTGCCTGTGTAAGAGCAGAAGCAATGCATTAAGTACGGAACACTGAGCAGCCAAAGTCATGAAAATTATTTAAATTGTGCATGAGAACAACTAAATATGATCACCCATTAATCAAACGCACAAAATGGTTTCCAATTCCCATTGCAAGGATAATTGGTCTACGTACCATATCTAGAAAGAAAGAAGTTTAGAAGTTATGCTTGGCTATAGGAGATTTTCCAGTACAGTACGATATTGTCATCCAATTCCATGGTCTGACCAAATATCAAAATGAATTGCAATCTGTCACGGGCATAGAATTTTCACCATGCTCTAGTCATATAGCTGCAACGCAGACATCTAGGTGTCCTACCCCTTGCGATGAGGTATAGGCCAGTCTTACTCCCACAATAGGAAGCAATGATAGTGAGCTAGATGCACTAGACAGTTAAAATTGGAAGGAGAATGCCCAGACTTATATTCACTCAAAATACAATACTCACACTCCAAGGCATCATCCACTTTAAGACCATACCATCAAGCCAATTCTCTGTGCTATGTGCATCTCTCAGTATATCATTTTGTGTGACATGATAAACTATCAATGCCCATTAGTGGATGTTGGAGGTCATCCTCATCAAAGATCTAGATCAACCCTCCAGAAGGTTATAACCTCATATGTGGAACTTTCTAGAACCCTGAAATCTCCATGCATTCTTGCATGTTCCAAAACTATTTGAAAGGTTCTTGAAAAAACTAGAAAACTCAAGATAAAATTTGACACGTGACACAATTCTAGAACTCTGGAGAAGATTCTATAGTATACTCATCTCGCATTACAGGCACCCCTATCTACATGTTCTGCCAATGCAGGTTCTTCCGCATGCATAGCAAGCCCATGCGCTACCTCCTACGCCCTAGCCTCTGCCAAAATTGTCAATCCCTAACGCTCTCCCCCATATTTTCCTATGACACCCTCATCACGGCTTAGGCACTTAGTCCCAAAGGATATCCCTTCCACTTGACAAGAAAATCCTGCAGCATCACTCCTTCATGTGCAAGATGCCTCTATGCCATCCAAAATACATTGGTGCTTGTGCCCTAGCCAAGTTCCAACGTCCCTCAAGTTTTGCCTTCAACACATTTAACCACCAGTGCGGGTAAGCAGCAGGAGTAACTATGACTCTAAAGGTAGCCCAATGCGCATGAATGAATTAGCGAGATTCCCACTATCCCTACCTACTATCCAGCAAAACCACAGCTAAGGGAACGGGCTTGGCAGAAATAGCAGGGAAAGATGTCATGACTCGCCTAGCTGTGTAGGTACTGTCTGCTAAAGTGCTAAGCACACTCTCCGTGTTCACGGCTTTCAAAATGCTTCTACACAGTAAGGAGGCATCCATACATATAAGTGCCATGAACTTCTCCTCCCCAAAAGATGTGGGACGTCACAATCATATGGCCCGTAAACATATTTACTTAAGGAACTCAAACTTGACATCATCTCCTTGCCCCCTTCTCTAGAGCATAATTGGTATACGATCTGGAATGTCTACACGTTTTTTCCACTCTTTCATAAATAAATTGTTTACTCCGAGTTTCACAACATTAATAGTATTTGGGTGAGGAAGCTAAAGTGGAAGTTCACACCTCAATGATAAGTGGTGGTTTTCAACAATTGATTCTTCATTAGTAGTTCTCTTTTCTTTTTTTTTTTCTTTTTTTTTAAGACACTTGTTTTTCATCTGATTGAAGGAAACCCAAATGTATTGTATATTTTCCGTTTTTCGGTGAACAAGGAAACTCAAAATTCAAAAACGCAAAAAACATGAAAAATACACCAAGTTTACCTGAATCACAGTTTAGTGGACTATCAGGCTCCGGATGGGCCATCAGAGCAATTATGGCCCTACAAACTGACTGGAGTGTCCAAGCTGGGCTCCACGCATTCTTCAAGATATCAAGGCAGATCTCTCCTGTCTGCAAGGAAGAAAATAATAATGATGATCATAATGAAATATCCGTATTACATCCAACACAGAATTTCTGCTATTAGTTTTATTTTGTGGATGAGAAAGACCCAAAAGGTGATCGTTGTCAGTTTTATCAACTAACAGGATGATTAGAAGTCCAGTTCGGCAGATTATGTTCTTCCCAGATCAAGTCTGTGGTTTCAATTATTTTTTGCACTCTTCAACTAATTTTCCCCTCAATTCAAGATGAACTATAAAGTTTTTGTTTACTGACAGTGTCCCAACCAATAATAAGATAATTTGAGAAAAGCTAATTCAGACTCATAAGGCCATAACTCGAAATTACTTCGACTGGGGAAGAAAAATTCAACTATGAAAAAATATTTTATGTTTATTTTTCAATTGTGTTCCGAAGTATTGCTTTTCCCATGCGAGCATCCACTAATCAGCTCTTCTAAGTGGAAAGACCGACCAATTCAAAAATATGTTTCAAAGGCCATTTTGACAGAAAACTAGGACTAGTTTCAACCTTTTGGTAAATTTACAAGGCTTCAACTAGATTCCAGCAAAAGAAAACAACTATTACATTATAATTTGAGCAGGTTCGTGATATTAGAAAAATAGTCAAAACCATTCTCATCATTAATTTTATCCTATTCTTATCACATCATCTACATCAATACATAACCTTCAGTGACACAGAATTATCACAGCTATAAAATGAAATTCTTAAATAAATTAATGCTTGAAGTATTCAAAGGGCAATGGGATAACAAGTACTAGTTTTTCCTTATTTCATTTCTCAGCAATATTCATGATTATTACGGTGAAAAAAAAAAATACCCAAAGAACATCTTGAAAAATAAAAATTTACGAAAGATTCATACCTTAAAATGCACATTTGGATGAAATATCTTTGTCAAGAACCGCACTTGAGGAGGTTGCAGCGGATACTGCTCGGGGACAGAGAAAGCAAGCTGGAAAACGCCACCCTCGAAAGGAGTTTCTGATGGACCCTGAATACAGAATAAAGTCAAGCAGCAGCATCACACAAAAGAACTTTTCCATCAAAACAGAGCCTACCTTGATAAGCGCAGTCCACTTAAATATGTTGGAATCATCACACGCTAGTTGAATATCTGGATCAACCGCTTTCTCTCGTTGCACCTCTTTGTATTCCTTGAAAAGCCTTGCCCTTGATGCCTTCACTCCAAAATTCAAAATGGTAAAAAGATTTCTAGAAAGATTTCATCTCCGCGTTGCACACAACAGAGAGATTACTCAATGCAGCGTAAAGACAAGGTTAGGACTTGTTCAAAACAGTTTTCATTTTGAAAGTTCTCGCACAACAAATTTTCTTAAAACTTCAGCTAGATGCAAAATGGGTTTTCACCGGAGTTCTAATTTTAGGGTTGATTGAGCATTATTTTCTCATTACAGATGAATTGTCAATTTTAATTATGAAACAATAACAAAACATAAACATCAATCTTAAATTATGAAACAATCCCAAAACATATATCTATCTCAGATTATGAAATTGTCTCGGGTAAATTGAACCAATCACAATTCAGAGTGATGTATCATTTACACATGCCTCAAGTGAAAAATCAATCTCCAGTTATTAAAAAGTCTTTAAATTTGAATCAATCTCAATATATATGTGTGTGTGTGTGTGCACACATATGCACTGAAACACACCACAAATAACACAAAAGAACAATAATTTTCCATTACTAAATAGAAGATTTGTTTCAAAATTTTACAATTTAATCTAAATGAAACGAAACAATTAACCATAAGAACAACAACAATCAATCAATCAATCTTCCCCTGAGATGCGCCAAACTGAGTTTTCGTCTCAAAAAGGGCAAAATGGCATAAATCCGGCAAAATGTAGATGCGCCAAACTGAGGTCAAGCGACGGTGGAGGAAGAGGAGCGGCGGCGATTGGCGGCGCAAAGCCCGATGACTCAACGGTGCTGCTCTAGCTGGTGCTCCGCGCGTAGCTATTGACGGCGACGAGCTCAAATCCAAGTACGGAGTAGTAGAAGAGCCAAACTTTAAGCATCAAAACATCAGCATTTTAGGAATTATTCAATGGGGGTTTCAAGCACAAAACGTCGGCCTTTTGAAGCTTGTCCTTTAAAATAATTTTAACTTTGTGTCATTTATTATTATTATTGAATAAATAATATTGAGGGATACTTTCGTATTTTTACTTACCCCTCTAACAAAAAAAATCTTTATTTGCACTTGAAACTACGTGGTGGCGTTTTTGCACATTTTTGATTTTTTTTTTTTTTTTTTGCAGTTACCCGTTAAGGTTGTTGTTCATATTTGGGAACTCCAATTCACAAAAACTAGTTGTGTGGGACCCACAAACACAACTCCGCGAAGGTGAGGTTGCGTAATGATAATGGGGTAGACCACGCTGGAGAAGAGAGCCGCCAATGTACAGAGCCCAGCAGGGCAATCATTTCCAGGTCTGGGTCCCACAATCCACTACACGGCTGCACTCGATCCAGTCGGCCTAACCAAGCTTAGACAGCTCCGTATGTATTTGGAGGACTGTCTCATTCGTTTTTTTATATGTCCGTTTGTGGGCCCCGCCGTTTGGAACCTCCACACCTGAAAACACACGTACTATTCCTCACCGAATTGCAATCCCATATTCACAATACCACGGGGTGGCCTAAAAATAATAAATGAAATTATAATAATAATAATCTGCACGGGAGGCCTGTGGTAAAAGGTTCTCAAGAGGACTAATAAGTAAATATATGGTGTGCGGGATACATTAAGTTATTGGTAAGCATTAGAAAAACATACCATCATTTTAAAAGCTTAATAGGGGCCTTTTATTAATATATTCTTTTTGATTAAATATCCCTACTGCAAAAACTTTACTGAAGCATTTCTGTTTTTTTGTTTGATAGATAAGCAAACACACAAACACACACCCCGCAACACATGAATTTTCAAATTAGAATTACTTTTAATCTGCAATGCATATTTGGCGTTTTATTATTATTATTTTTTTCACAGAGTATCATTTCTTAAAATCAAATAGTGTTTCGTGGAATATTGTAATATCCTTTTTTTTGAATATTTAAATCTTTCATCCTTGAATTGTTTGATAATTTCCGATGTTTAAGCCTCACTGTAGTCCGCTTAAGTTTCAAATTTGCTCAAGGCTTTCAGGCTTTAGCCAAGAAATATATATATATATATATATACACACACACATAATGTATTCGTACTTTATACATATATATACATACATATGTATATATATATATATATAATACATATATTTCCCTCGACCATCATGACAGTCGGTGGTGGCTAGGAAACTTATCGGTGACGACCAGAACCGGTACGTCCAATGATGTCATCTTAATATTTATACGGAGGGTAATTTTGGCACAAAATTTGCATAGGATTGATATACTACTATTACGAGTACTATTTATCAAGAGAACGCTGATATGACTAGCAATTGGATGAAATTTTCATCAACCTCCATGAACTTCATACAAGTGTACTGTGTAAGCTATGCTGTAAATCATCAACTTTCAGCTTTTTAAATAGCCAATGGGCTTGAAAAATCTTTTATTTTTTATTATTTTTTTGGGAATACAGTATATCAAATACTTTTCTTGTTCAAATTCAGAATTTTTGTAATATTTTAGAAACCGCATATGCTAAAGCACTTTTAAAATTAATTGATATCATGCAATAACATATGTCAACTTTATCATTCTATGATCACATGATCTCGGACTACCTAACAATTCATATAGTGATAGTTTCGATAATTGTTTAAAATTTATACCTTTTTATGTATAAAAAATAGACTAGATACTTCGACTTTGCAAATGAACAATTTATATAGGTATATCTTGACGAGAAGTGTGGAACTAGATAAATACAGTACATCTTAGTCCGAACTTAAATTTTTGGAGGTATTTTAATATTTTTTATACTTGTTATGCTAAACTATTGCGAGAGTACTTATTTATTCTGAACTATCTCGATTCTAACCGTCATATAATCCTAAATTTTGGCTAAACTACCTAAAATTTTGTGTATTCTTATTCGTGTGTTTGATATATATCTTTTCAATTAATTTTCGTAACATAACTCTTTTATGAAGTTGTCAAATTTAGAGCTTAATGAACCGTAATCTCATATTTTGAATAGAATTTGAGGATGAGGTTAGTCCCATTGGAAAGTTAACTCAATATCCTTGAAAATGGACTCAAGAATGACCCTATTTGGGTATAATGAACTGATGAATGGGATACTGGGATATTATTTTCGGAAACTATTTTTGAGCACTCGAGACGGAAAGATTGCCAGATCTATCAAACTTCTCACACCCCCCACTGATGTTTTTCAGGCCGGACGATCCCGTGTGGGATCCGCTACCATCAGAACAGTTCCTCAGGTGCTTTGGGCGTATCGAACTACTCCACGACGGCCCACGGGAGAAAGTCCATTTGCCATAGCCTATAGTTCCGAAGCTGTCATCCAGAAAAGTGTTTTAATGTGTAAAGATTGAATCAAAAAACTTATTGGCCAGTCAAATTCTCTATCAAGAGCCTAAATTAATGGATTTTGAGTCAGCTTTCCAATGGTACCAATCCCATCCTCAGATCCCAAACGCAATGAGAGTTATTTCATGTTTTAGTGATAGATTTGCTACGAAAATAGTTACGTGGCAAAATAGAATACAATAGCCACCACTGAAAATTCGTGGCAAAAATAACATTTTACCACGACTTTGTATGTCATCCCTAATTTATCGTGACAAAATTGACATTTTGCCACAAATTTTTAGGTCGTCCGGTTTTGCCACAAATTTTTAGGTCGTCCGTAAAATTCATCGCAAAAGGCTAATATTTGCCACGAAAAGTTTACTCCGTGGCAAATACAAATATTAAGTCACAAGAATTTAATTTCGTGGCAAAAAGTAATATATTTTTAAAGTGCTGAGTGAGTTGGTATTTATCAATATATCAAAAAGATTATGTTTAATATCTTAACAAGATTGATGCTCAATGTAATGTTTTAGAAAATTAATTATTGAAACCAATACTATAACTCTAATTAAAAAAGGCACATGTTAAATCAAGTTGGAGGACCCAATGATCGAAACTAACAACCAAAGGTAAAATTTTCTCTTAAATTATTACATGAAGCACCTCTAAAATCTAAATCATGATAGTAATAATTAAGGCAATAAACCAACTAGCAATTAATTTAGAAAGGACAAAAATACATGATAATTTATTAATACAGTAACTAACAAGAAATAGGGGAGGGACTAGGGACATAGTTGGAACTTGTAGGGACCATCTTACCCCATTTATATATATATGGAGAGAGAGAGAGAGAGAGAGAGAGAGAGAGATGGTTCCATTAATTAAGTCATGACCACCAAATATATCTTAAATAATAGTTGTAGTTTATTTGCTCTTTTTGGGGTCTTCTAAGGCTTTTATGTGAGGTGATTGGCTTTGGCCTTATAAGTTCCTCTGACATTAATTCCCCCATTTGTTTCTCTCTCTAAAACTCACTTAAATATGTGTGTGTGTGTGTATATATATATATATATATATATGCACTTCAATGGTCACTGAAACAGAGCATTCTCTGAAAACTGAAAAGGGTGTCTCAATCAGTTGCGGGTGGTGGAGATAAGCAGGCCTTTCTCTCTCTCTCTCTCTACAATTTATCCACCACCACCACCACCTTTTTTCCCGCGAAAATACTTTCCCACCAATTTAGCACACTGTGACAATGAGAGACAATGAAAGCACATGACCAAGAATTTTTAAGCTAGCTAGTAGTAATTAATCATAATTAACATAATCATTCATCATTAGGTTTACTTTCTCTCTCCTCTCTCCTCTCTCCTCTCTCCACTTTCTCTCTCTATATTTGGTAGTACTGTTTATATAAATCCTAGAAGCTCTCCATTCTTCCATTCCTCAGCCTCTCCTTTTCTTCTTTTTCTCTTGACAATCCTCGGGATCTGATCCGACAACTATAGTCAAGAGAAAAAAAAACAAGAAAAAATCATTTTAGTTCAAGTCCCGAGGAGGATATATATTAATTGTGTCTTTTGCCATTTATTTTTCTTGTTTCATATGTCTCACCCAAAATTTGTAGTTTAAATCTATTTTTGGAGAACAAAGATTTGGTTGATTGTTGAAGAAAGATCTACTGCTCTTTCTATTTCTAGCTATTGCTTCATCTGTGAGTTCTCTCTCTCTCTCACACACACACACAGTTTATTTTGTGGGTTATGCATGTGTTGATCGATTAAGTTTGTTTTTGCAGATCTGCTATGATCTGAATGGAAGTGTTATCTTTTATATGTGAATGTCTTGTGTTAATCACTAATGCAAATATGACTGATAAATATTTCAATCCATGTCTAGGAGTTTTAATTGTGACTTAGAAAGATTATGCAAATTATATTTTAGTAATGGATTGGAACCTCTTTAATCCTTATATTAATTCTCAGCTTCTTTCTTCTTCTTTTTCATTTCTTTGATTCTTCTTTTTATTATTATTATTATTATTATTTGTTTTTTTGCTTTTATGTTTAGACAATGAGTATCAGCTAATTTCGCATTAGGTTAATTTTGAGAATTTATTCCGATTAAATTCTTCCATTAAATACTACTAGGATATATTACATCAATTAAGATCACAAACATCACATGCTTAATTAAATATCATAGAGAAGATGTGTTGATTAGAGACATAAGTAATGACAGTCATTGATTAAAATAGTTTTTCGTGTGTATGTGTATTACATAAAAATATATTTCGTGAAATGAAGCAGTACCAACACAAATATTAATACATGTCTTTTTATATTGTTGGATCATTTAATCACTAGTTGAATTTGGTGAACCTACGCTAGAATTTAGAGTATCTAGTTGAATTTGTTGGATCATTTAATTACTTGTTGGATAATTTATTATTTGTTTTATGATCAATCAAATGATATAATTGCAACTTGATATATATGTGTGTGTGTGTATGAAATACGTGATTTTGTTCACTTGCCTTCATTTAGAAGAATCATTGGTTGCATTCCACATAGATTCATATGCTATTGTAAGCCATTGAATTTACCTACTTCGTTTGGGGAATTAAAAATAAAATTTACCAAAGAGTATTTTTATTTTTATTTTTATTTTGTGTTATTTGCATAGATTTTTCTTTTCTTATATTAGTTTGAGATTGTTCTTTTCTATGTACGACGATTTAAGACAAACATTTCATGATTTTGATCAACATTGCTGAGCTTCAGCATTAACAAAGAATGCTCATTTCACAAATGTACTTTGTGTGAGCTTTTTTCTTCTTTTCTTTTTTTCATTGGCTACTTTGTGTGAGCTTTCCTCTTCATGATCTCATAATTCGATCGATCCAAGAAAAGCTTGATTACACTCATAATGGCATTTTCATACTCAATGACAATGGATTCAATTAACGTTCATCATATGATCATGTTTATCTTCTTCAAAATTAATTTACTTCAGCTAGCTTAGTCTATAATTATGTACAAGTTGATAAATTAGGCATGGGATAGAATTCATTAAATAATTTATATAATGATAGCAACAGTTTTCTTGAAGATACAAACTCATGTACTCAATTTATTCATCACAATCATCTCTAGTTTTTCGGTCATCTAAAATTTCCCTTTAATTCCTAAGTGCCAATTTCATGAACTGGGAGTCATTAATATATTAACTGGTAATAAGTAATAACTACTTGTAATATTTTCAAAGAGTATCGTACTGAATTACTGACGTTAAAAATGAGATGTCTCTCAAAGAGCAGCTTCGATTTGCAATAATTTTCTCGCTTAATTCATGCATTTTGTTTGATTTTTCTCTAATCTACTTTCATTAAATTGAATTAAGTCAGAAAGATTTCATCCAATAGTCCAAGAGAAATTCTCAAATTACTTCATATTTCAGAAATGACTCAAATCATATATAGCTCGATCATCTTCTGTTTGTGTCAAGATATAGAACTGCACCATTCAAAAATTGGACTAAAATTATGGCGCTGATTGAATAATATTAATGCTAAAAGAATTGCAGGTCTCGGCTCCTTAGCAGCTAGGAGATTATGAATGCTTTTTCGCATGTCCCTCCTGGTTTTCGGTTCCATCCCACAGACGAAGAACTTGTTGATTACTACCTTAGGAAAAAGATTACTTGCAGAAGGATTGATCTAGATGTAATTAAAGATATCGATCTCTACAAAATTGAGCCATGGGATCTTCAAGGTATATCACTAATAAACTAACACAATTATGTATTCCCCTCAGTATATATATCACTTCCATATTTTCCTTGCAAAATGTACATTTGACTAAAATTAATGTTATTTTTTGGTGATTCTATAAATTTGAACAGAACTATGCAGAATAGGAACAGAAGAGCAAAATGAATGGTATTTCTTTAGCCACAAGGATAAGAAGTATCCGACTGGAACGCGCACCAACAGAGCTACAGCTGCAGGATTCTGGAAAGCAACTGGACGTGACAAGGCTATTTACTCGAAGCATGACTTGATTGGCATGAGGAAGACCTTAGTCTTTTATAAAGGTCGAGCGCCAAATGGACAAAAATCAGACTGGATTATGCATGAGTATCGTCTTGAAACAGATGAAAATGGGATAACTCAGGCAAGTATTCTTAGTCCATATTTACCAAACTTCAAATTAATCCTTATATATAATTAAGCTCCCTCAAAAGAGGTACCTTTTTTTTTTTTTTTGGATAAGAAAAAAAAAGTACCCTTTGATCAAATTAAAGTTACATAATTACTATTAGTTTTGCTAATTACCTATTGTTTCATTTTTTTCTTTGTATTTCATACAAAAGATTATCTGCGAAAAAATGATAAGAGATATTCATGATATTTGTAAAACAGGAAGAAGGTTGGGTGGTGTGTAGGGTATTCAAGAAAAGATTAACAAGTATGCAGAAAATGAGTGAACACGAGTCGCCAATTTGGTATGATGATCAAGTCTCATTCATGCCGGACTTGGATTCGCCAAAACAAGCTTCTCAGTGTAATCCAAATTACCACTACTCTTATTCCTGTAAGAAGGAGATAGATTTGCAGTATGAAATCCCCCATGAACATTTTAACCAGCTGCAAACTGCGCCATCCAAGAGCTGCAACTCTGTGGCAGCTTATGGTCTTGACATAAACAATGGAAGCAGTTTCCGGTCCTCCTCATTCGTACAAGAAGAACATGTCCAACAAAACAATCACCAGAATTTGCATTTCATCTATGGGGACAATAACAATATTGAGCAAACAGGACTTGACGACCAAGTGACGGATTGGCGAGTTCTTGACAAGTTTGTTGCTTCTCAAATGGGGGCAAATGTGTTTCAAGCCACTGATCACTCCAGTATGGTTGGCCGGCACTTGATCAACAAGCAAGAATTGGCACCGGAAAATGCCACGGCATCAGCCTTCAGTTGTCAGATTGATCTGTTGAAGTGAAACCTTATTAAAATTCAATTACAGTATTACACATTGATCATAGGAAGTCCAGTTATATGTTATTTAGATTTTTGTACATAATAAAACTGAAATTACAGTGTAACCTTTTAGGCTTCTGAATTTTCATCTTAGTCTATAAGTTAAGTTGATATATATACAGTACCAAATTAATTAGTCAATAACCTTGTTATTTTACCAAGATAGAGTTGGACTCTGGAGCTGAGGATGGCTATGGAGACTAGGACTCACAGCAATACTGTTCTGTGTGTAATGGCCATCTTTATGCTTATGCAGTTGGACTGCTATGTGTTATGTATGTTTGTTGATCCTAAAAGCAGTATTAGAAATATATTTCTATCTTTTAGTATATCTATGCAATTTTGCCTCTACATATCTATATATAGTTTGTAATGTACTTTCCTTTTTATATTCTTGTTCCATGTTGTTGTCAGGAAGAGTTTGGGGTTTGTTTGGTTTAGTTTTGTGAAGAGATTCGAGATCTCAAAAACTCGGCAATTAGATTTTTTTTTACAGTTATATGAAAACAAGCCTTTCTTTTAACTAAATTTTCGAAAAACTGCAACCAGATTAACAAGTTTCTGTACAATTTTTTAATTTCTCTTAAAGCCTACGTAGAAAAATGCAACCAAACAAGTTTCAGTTCTCTTGAAACGTACAGAAACTTATATATTCTCTGAAAAGTGGACCAAACAGACCCTAAAATTCTGGAATCCCTGACTTAAGCTCTACTACGAAAAGGAGAAATTGTGATCAGAAATTTAGAACAACTGCGAAATCCAAATGCTTGTAAGGTTCGAGCTAGTTTGTCCTCTCTTTTCTTCTCTCAGCAACTAAAAGAAGCATCACTATTCTCAGTTTGAGAGAGTGTAGGCGCTGCATTGTTAAAACAAATCACATGATCTGAATATTAAAATTTTGCAGTTGGGATTGAAGTATTCAAAAAAAATTTAGCGAACCATTTAGTCATTCTTAGCAATGTATAACACAAGATTATTGTAATATATTACAAAAATTATAGTCGATCAGATATACACCCAAAAACAACCAAAAGAGAGAGGACCAAAAAGATCCATGTTGCTCCACAATTAATATGAATTACTAGATGAAGAGAAACTTGTTTCAACTTCAATATTTCTTAGGGACATATATATATTGATAATTAAGTTCGAAAGGTGGGAGCTGGGCACAATTAAATTCTAATTAATATTCAATAAATTATGTGTATGAGAATGCTGCACAATCAGATAGCTAGGGTTATTGTTTACACTTATTATTGAGGTTAGAGTCTCAGACTAAAAATGACTAATTTCCATTTTAAGATGTATACAAGTTAATTAAATACATACATACATATATGTATGTATGTATATAAAAACTTTGATGATCAACCCTACTTTTATGTATATCATAGCAATGTCCAGATGTGCATGAGTGAGAAGCAAGTGTGATGAAGTTGCTCCTTTAAGATATAGTATTATTCGGTGTACTATATATCTCTAAATTTCAGGGAGAAGAGGTTGATGGTACAGTATGTGGCATATATTGCTTATGTACTAAGTTTGCGTCCACAGACTGTTGTCTTTTTTGGCTATATCTATATGTAATCAACCAATGTGACATTACTTTGAAGGAATGTCACTGTTTGTTATGATTACCTTGCCAAAATGTGCTCCTATAGATTTGGTATAATGGTAAATATGTAAAGTATATGTCAGAAACAAATTAACAAAACAAATTTACCAAAAAAAAAAAAACAAAAAATGAAGTGGGTGGATATATAAATATATATATATATATGAAGAACGCATTTGCTGGTGTGTAAGTTTCATGAGCAATACTTGAGATGAGAAGTCTTGCACAAGCATTTGCTGTGTTCAGGGAATTTACGTACCTCTCAGCCTTGTAAAAAAAAACTATATAGAGGAAAACCAAAAATAAAAAGAACAACTAGTTAACAAAACTAGTACTGTGCTACTTCTTAATCTTATAAAATTCCCAAAAATTACTCTCACCACTTGTTTCATTATCTATTGGATGACAAGAGCACCATTGTGTATATATGAGACAGCGAATGCTCGGCCTCAGCCATTCATGAAAGGAAGATCAATGTAAAACATTAAAAAGAAAAAATTGCTAGCTAGGAAGAAACAACCCTTGAGGCAGCTTTTGATATTTAATTATATATAGGTAGGATTATTAAATGGAATAATATATCACCAATACATACCATAAACAAAGCTTGATAGGATGAAATATATGTGGCTAAAAGGAGCTATCAAATGCATAAGATCATCCGATGGAGAGAGAAATCTGCATTTATTTTAGACTCTGATCGAAGAAGGCTAGCTAGCTAGGTAGTTAAAATTTATGGGAAGTGAAAGTTTTGTGATGGTTTAATTTGAAGCATTTGAAGGTTTATATACTTACATATATACTACTATTATATTGGATAACTTATTTACTTGGGGTGAAGTCAAGCTTGAAGACACACTCATTAGGCATTTCTTCTCTAGTCATACCTCAAACTTTGGAGAGAGTAACAAAATGGGAATCCTAGGAAAAAGATTCTAGCTAATGTTTCTTTCTGATTTAGGTTAAACATGGATGATTAGAGAGAGAGAGAGAGTCCAACAAAGTCAAAGGTTAAGGAAGCATTCACATGTGATGAAGAATGGCATATGACTGATCGAATAATTAGGTTTATAAAAGGAGTTGTGTATAAGGGAAGTTAACATCATTGATCACCATATCTGAAACATTTCCATGTGATTGCCATTATGTTCTTTCCACCCCTAAACCCCAGCCCTCTTTCGATCTTTATATATGCACATATATATATATATATATATATATGTATGTATGTATGAGAGTCCTTGCACGGAAAATGAATAGTAAAAAAAAACCCTGCCGCAAAGGAGACATCAAATTGTTTATGCACTGATTGTGTAGCTTCTCCTGGGATTAGTCCCTTGAATTTGAAGTAAAAGGTAAAGCAAAGGACAAGAATCCTCTTTTGTGGATTTGTCAGCTGAACATTTTTTTTATTTTTTTATTTTTTTGAAAGTTATAAAAAATAAATAAATAAAAATTGTGTATTTGCCAGCTGTATTACACAATGTGTAGCCCCTCAAATGTTTAAGACTATAAAATATAAACAGTGAATGAAGTAGAAACATGCATGACCAGAAAGGTGGAGTTCGAGACCATTTCTTTGAGATCGGTTAGCTCCAAGAGAAACAGGTCAATTTTTTTTCCCCTTTTATAGTAAAGAATTCTCACCAAGCTCTCCTCTTCGGGGATGAGAACCTTTTACTTTAAGGGTGTGTTTGGTAGGGTTGATTTGGAGAGATATGGAGAGAAAAAAAAAGTGAGAATAGTGTAAGTTTGTATTTGGGTAAATTAAGTGAAGGGATAGGGAGGCTTATCTCTTATTTGCTTTCTCTCAAATTTTGAGAAGATAGGGAGAGAAAGCATAGTAATTTTAGTAGTATTTTGATAATACCAAATTAGTCTTCACAAATCAATATACAAATTTATTATTCCATTCAAGTCCGATGGTTATGAAAGGGTAAAAAAATAATTTGTCTACTATATTTTCTTTTCTTTTCTCTCCTCTATCTTATCCAAACAAGAATAACTAATATTATCTTTTCTTTTCTTTTCTCTCATAACTAATATTATCTTTTCTTTTCTCTCATAACTAATATTATCTTTTCTTTTCTTTTCTCCCCTGTCTATCCAAACACATCATAAGGGTGAGCAAAAAATTCGCGAATCTTATCCGATCTATACGGAACGGATCGGATTGCCAGATTCATGGATCGGTAGCGGATTAAAAAAAATGGAATCCGTAATTCGCAGATTAGACTGTCAAAAATCAGACCCGATCCATGAATCTGATCCGTGGCCAATCCGTAATATATATACATATATATATATATATATAATACTAATATCTTTACTTTTTTGTAACTAGAATATATATATATATATAAACTCCTAACATGTTGTACTAGTATTATAGAATTAGTTTTATAATATTTAGTACTCAATCTATAGTGGTGGACCATTGACTCTTCATTTAAATAGTACCTAAACCTAGTCAAAGATGAAAAAACTCAAAGAACTAAAAAAAAACAGAGAGAAAAGCTGCTCACCTATTATCCATTTAAATTGATTTTATGTATGTTCTGTTATACACTTATACTACTTTGTAAGTGAATATGAAATTAGTAAAAATAGACTATTTTTGAAAAATTCAGTCCACGAATTGGATCCGATTCAATTCATCATTTCACGGATCCGATTGATTGACTAACAGATTAGTGATGAATTCAAAATATCCGAATCCATTAAGATTAAGAGTGAATTAGATTAAGATTAATACATCTTCCGATCCGATCCAATCTATTACCATCCCTACTTTACTTATTTTGAAAGAAGACGACATGGACATTCGGTCATCTTTCACTTTGAAAAGTCACAGCATAGTTGATGCGATAATTGTACCATATCCTCTGCCATCTTACTTCTCTATGATTCTTCTAAATATTTTGGGCCCATTTTCCAACAATTATCCCATGAATTTAGGAACTGGACCCACTGGACAACAATTATCCCATGAATTTGGGTACTTGAGTTTCAGCCAGGCCCACATTGAAATTAACCTCACTCTACTGGCACTCCTGCATATACATGCCCAAATCCTAGCCTGTGAAAGACGAAATTTGTTGACCAAATCTACCCTTTAAAATTGACTCATTGTAAATGTATTTTTTTATTCAAAAAAAAAAAAAAAACTCCTTTGGTGCCGAAACATGGTCGTCTTAATCGTGCAGAACAATAATAGTAAACATTTTTCGATATTTCAGATTAATCATCATCACTTGGAAAAAGATGTTTATACAAAACATAATTGACTTCATTATCCAAAATAATAATAATAATCGCACAAGGACAAAAACTATTTCAATTTTTGCTCCAATAGGACACATTTAACATGTTTTTCCTACTATGCTTACCACCCATCTCATTAACTTTGACTTGTATACAAAAATTGTCTCAATAGAAATAATTTTTTATAAATAATTTTATTTTTTATATATTTTTTAAAAAAACATCTAGTACTTTTTTATTTCTCGGTAACCTAAGGTGAGACAAACTCAGGATTATCTAGG
>JAOTQH010000050.1:798387-817212 GCA_025631255.1 Cornus kousa
CTTGTGCTCTGTGGATATTGTTTCGACCAGGTGCTTTTACCTGGGCAAACTTGACTTTCCTTTCAACAAAAGCTGGTGTCTCGATTCTATCAAAAGTTTTGTTCTTCTTTAAACCACACTTCATTCTTCAACCGTTGACTTATCCACTGCTATATAACTTTTTTTCTTTATTTTTTTATTTTTTATTTTTTATAACCATTTTCTTGTCCTAATGTACTTTATGCAATGTGGTTGATACTTGGAGCAAGAATACATTTGCGGTAGTGCTTGTGTATATTTTTATCTTACCGTCAGTTACTTGGGCAGGAGGCTCTCTCCAGCCCCCTCCCCCCTCTTTCCTCTTGCTTGGATTTAATATCTTGGTCATTGAGTTCAATATTGGAATTGGTTGTGCAGTTATTTTTTTTAAGAACTGGTGTCACTGTGTACAGCTTTATGTATATTTTTGACACTTAATGTCAGACGAATATAAATTTTGCAGGAGCATGCTGCTTGAGCAAATTTCTAGACTACCACATGCACCTAGCGTGCCATTTCAGACAACACCACCCACTACACAAGTCCCAGAAGAGGTTGGTAACTTGTGGCTCGAGTACCTGGATCATTTGTGGATTTTATCTCTTGATCATTTTGCTTTTGATTTTATATTGATCATTGGAGGACTTTTGGCTATAGGCAGAAGAGCATATGGATAGAAGACCAGCACGGCGCATATGGAATGGTGAGGATTTTGAATCTGATGGCGAAGAAGATGAGAAGCCTCGACATCACAGCTTAAACACTGCTGGTCATCGTACTGCAAATGATGGCATGAGGTAAGCCTCAAGTGGTTTTCTCAATTAAAGGGTTCTTAGAACATCCTTGTAGGAATTCTTCCATCAGAAATTGAATGTATTTTGTGCTTATGTGACACTGTTTGTGGTTGGTCCTCTGTATTTCTCTCCTCCACACCCCCCCTCCCTTGTGCGCGGCATGTGGGGAGGGAGGGAGGGATTTTATACCATCTTATTTCAATCTGAAATTTCCAACTTATTATTTAGTTCATAATTATTACTTTCATTCTTGGGATAAAGGGACAAAGCCTTTCAGCTGAGTGTTCCAGTGATGGTTATAGGCTTTAGGTTTCCTTTTGAGTTAACTTCGTGTGATTTGTGACTCAGGGATGTTGCAGATGAAATCAAAGAAGAGAAGATGACAGATGCACATCCTCCATCTTCGCACAGATGACACTCCAGAACTCCTAAATCAAATGCCTCTTATCGTATGCAAAAGGATTCTTCCTATAAAGGCGAATGCCATTTCATTTGACTGGCATTAGGAAAGGCACTTACGGCTGATCCCTCACTAATGCCCCCTTCTTCTTTTTTTAATCTTTTTCTTTTTTAAAATTTATTTTTGCAGACATTTTTCATGGGTTAGAATCAGAAGTAGGGATTATACGTAGAGAGATAATTACTTGCACTATGCAAAATGTTTACCATGGCAGTCACTAAGAATTGAGTCTTTGTATCATTGTGTATTGATTACCTTGTGTAGGCTTTGTTGAAGAGTAACCGTTACAATGTAAAACTTTTCTTCCTTTAACATGGTAAGTGGGATCTGAGGTATGCCGAGAACTTTCTGATTCAGATTAAACATTGGTCTCGTCATGTCAGGATCGAAGTTCTACTTGCCATTTCATAAAGCATTATGGATTCTCTTTTGGAAATGCTTAAAATGTGGATGTCTTTTATGTTTTTGTGATACGAACTTGCAATGGAATCTGCTCGAGTGAATTCATGTTTCTGCAGTTCTATGGATATATGGAGATTTAACTATTAATCTTCATTGATGCCTAAATGAATAGGTTTTTCCCCCTTTACTTTGATCATTTTCTGATTGTTAAGAAGTCTCACAGTGGGTGTAATATGGTAGTGGATGATAGAATGGAGTCCTTGAAAGTGGCAAATTGGTAGTCGTCTTTGTTAGGGACTATTGAAAAGTTTTTCCCTTGTGCTACTGATTCCTCTCTAGTAGATGACTGCTACTGTATTTTATATTTGACCATTTTTGGATTTCCTTGTGCGGATTTGTATATTTTATGTATTTTTATTGATGTTATTGTTAGTAACGGTTACCGGATGGAGGAATTTTTAAGGGTGATACTCTTTTAAGCCCAAAATAAATGTTTCTAGTTGAACTCAAAAAATTGTTGTTATTGATATTTCATAATTTTTTTCGAGTAACTCTTCTAAGAGTATATACGTTCATGAGAGTCGTGAGCTCTTATTTTTTAATTCATGAATTGAAAAATGTATTAAATAATTTTTATTTCAATTTAGTAGTTAAAGAGGGAGAACTCGTGGTTCTTCTTGTGAACTTTCCATAATCCACCATTGTGGGTTGGATCCAAAGAAAATCCGGAGTTGATTTGTTTTTGACTTGTTTTTCATAATCCACTCCAAAGAGATTCTTGTTTCCGACTTGTTTTTTGGTTGAACATGTGTTCATTTTCAACGCAAGCTTAGATTTAAAAAAAAATAAAAAAAATAAAATTATTTTCTCTTAATTCATTTTGTCCTTTTTCTCTATATATATTTTAAATAAACTTACATATTTGTCGTACTTTTCATTTTGCAATGAACTAAAAAGTCCTATTAAAATTTTCTAGGAAATCAAAGTCCTATTTGTGATAAATATTTTCAATTAAATTTAGAATTCAACTATTAATAATTTATATATATATATATATATATATATATATTTATAAATATATACATATATGTATATTTCCATTTCTCCCTTATTGAAATATCTTTAGTGTCTTCTGATTGAAATCCTAAATATACTCATACCCATAATTTTATAAGTGGTATCAATCTTTGATAACGGTTTTTTTTTTTTTATTTGATAACAGTTCAAGTGCATGGTTCTAACTGCCACTAAACTTAACAATATTCTACAATGATCAACAAATTATTTAAATTCCATTTTTTGAAACGAGACATTATATCACGTCTTAAAGCTTAACAATATTTTTATTTTTATATGGCATATTCATGAAAAAACATTGAATTAGAATTTTTTTAAAAAAATTTCTACTCAATTTTAAGAAATAAACTTAAATATATGTAATTTTGAGAATATATTATATATACATATATATATTTTTTTGAGAATTCATTTTGATAAGAAAACGGTCATTTTCTTGTCCCTATTCTATAACTAATTCCCTAGATAAAGAATGGTTGACATAATTAGCGAGGCTGTTGTGTGTGCGCGCATTTCCTCATCCATCTGGTGTCATGAAACCAGCGGCTACCCAACCTTTCACTTCCCTCCAAATCCGACCGTTAATCTCCTCCCCGGTTCAAATCCCCCGCCAATTCCTCTCACCCAGCCCTCCAAACCCACCTCCATCTCTCAAATTCCCTCCAAATCCAACCCCTTCCAAGCCTCCAACACTCAAATCCCAACAAACCCGTCTCTCCAATCCCCAAACCTCAACCCAAGACGATGGCATTCCCATCGACCTCGTCAAAACCCTAGTCAAATTCAAGTCCAGACACAACTACATCCGGGTTCTGGATGTCTCCAGAAAGGCCGACCATCCCTTTGCCGGGTCGAGACTCCTCCTGCTCGACGGTCCGGGCAACATCCACAGCATATCTTTCCTTTTCAAGTCCCTCACAAACACATACTTCGATGTGTTCGCTACATTGCCCCCAATCATGCCTCCCGGACCCTTGGGGATCCTCGGGTTCGGAGCAGGCTCCGCCGCGCGTTCCATCCTGGAGCTGTACCCACAAGGTGTGATCCATGGTTGGGAGCTCGACCCGGCTGTGATTGCAGTTGGGAGAGAGTACTTTGGCCTCTCAAAGCTCGAGAAACAATACCCAGATAGGCTTTTCATTTACATTGGCAATGCACTGAATGCTAGTGTCAAGAATGGGTTTTCGGGCATTTTGGTGGATTTGTTCAGTCAGGGCAGTTTGATACCGGAGCTCCAGGATCCGAATACATGGGTGAAACTGAAGAAGAGCTTGAGGAGAGGTGGGAGGATCATGGTGAATGTTGGCGGGAGCTGTGTTGAAGCTGAGGATTCGCGACGAGACGGGAAAGTGGTAATGGAAGAGTCTTTGGAGGCACTGAATAAGGCCTTTCCGGGGCAAGTGTTTGTGTTGAGTCTTGGAAATAGGAAGGATGATAGTTCCATTGCTCTCACGGGCGATTTTCCGGATACCGTCGCGTGGAAGAAGGCATTGCCCAAATCCTTGCAGTTTTATGTTGATATGTGGACGCCATTCAATGGATCAATATGATGATTGTTTTCTAGTGTGTGTGTGTGTGTGTGCGCTCTGTATACTTGCCAATTCTATTGGAATGCAGTGTTCATTAGCTTTAGTTCCATAAATGATAAAAGTACTTTTGAGCAAGTGTCAATGCTGTTCTTCTGTTGGTAGTTTGATGATATACATTGTGAATTTGTGATTTGTCTATTTCATGTAATTTTGTACTTTTTTTTACTTCTTTTTGGCTTTGGGATTTGGATATTGTTTTGGTGGCAGCAATTTATATTTAATGTTGATGATAAATGTTATTGGGTAATGTTTTCTCGGTGTCAATGTGGCTGAAATGTTGTGCCCAATTCATTTACTGAAATTACTCAGCCCTCACTGCTAAGCAATATCTATATTTTGTTTAAGGTGATTCACACAAAACAAGTTACAAGTTTTTGGTTGCAATAATATAATGTTGAATGGTATATATGCATGTACAAGTGTGTGTGTGTGTGTGTGTGATGTCCAAGTTGCTTTCATCTTTCTGTCTTTTGCCCATTAAATAAAGAAGATTCTTGTGGGGACCTTAAAACGTTTATTCAAAATAATCACACAAAATTAAAAAAATTTAAAATTAAAATCAGATAACCTTGTTATTTGAGACCATCCAGATTTGGAGCTATGAATTTACAGGTTTAGCTGTTTTTTCTACTTTGAAATTAAAAGTTCTAGTCTCCAAACACAGAGTAAAGAGGCAACCATTAATTACTAAAATCAAAACTAAGGTGAAACAATATTTAGTTGAAGTTCATACGAATCATACCCTTATTGATCTTATAGAAAGATGAAACGTTGTTTGTGTAGAAGCTAAGCGGTAAAGAGGTCGATCAAAACTCATGTAGGATGAAGTAATTAAAAACAACTTGAAAAATCTAAATTTAAGAGACGACGTGTTTACACTCAAAATGGGGTATTTAGTTTTCAGGGTCTCAAACTCGGGCCAAGTAGATGCTAAGGCTGAGGTATGAGTTGGAGCTCAAAACAAAGACCAACGCTTTTCTTCAAGGTCCATAGATGACCCACTCTTATATCCCCTTGCCCAGAGCCTAAAAATATTTGTTTTCTTGTTCCTAGAGGATTCTAGGCCGAGGAGTCATTTTTATCCATTGATCACATGCTAAAGTCATGAGGGACTAATCGAAGTGACAAATTCAGGTTTCAAAAAATCTGAGTGCTCACTGTCAGGGGAATAACATATTAGAGAACGAGACGTTAGCAGGTGACGCTCTGTACTGAGCATTAAATGCGATAATCAATATGTCCCATCCTAATCAGTTTTTTTTGATTTTTCATGAATTAATACAACTAGTTTCAAAAGATCATTTCAACCGTCCGTTTAGATATTGATCCATTGGATGAACTTCCTCAACTAACACTACAAAAATGACTCGTTTATGTCTGAATAATGATTCCTCACCAAATACACTTCCAAGTGTCTCACACTCATACTTCATTCCACACTTGGTTTATGTAGCTTTGCTTTTCCAGCGTAATTGAAGGTTTAGCCTTAAATTTGCTCTCCAATGATTTGTCTTAAGTTTTATATTTCAAGTTTTAATTAAAATTATGTTATGCCTTAAAATGAATTTTTTACTTGGTTGTTTAGTGTCAGACTTCGTGTTTTGACAAGAGACAGATTGTAGCCCAAGACCAAATTCTTTAAGCAATCATTAGCAACAATGTATTTGAATCTAATCGAAACTTAACTCGTATAAAATGAAGAGTATAGGTCCTCCAAAATAAGAGGACCGAACAAAAGTCAAGACTAATGTGAATTTCAGTTGAATGCATCCGACGATGTTAGTGCATCCGGATAGAAATTCCACCCTTGAGTTTCAAAAGGCTAATTATTTCTCTAAAAAAGAAAGATTAATATTTGTCACATTCTTCACGTCACTAATGTGATAACATGTTTCATTCTAAAATTTTAATATATGATGGATAAACTTATAATTTTATTTTATCTCTTTATATATATTTTATTTTTATTTTTTAAAAAATGACACTGTTATTTTGCAATGTCTTGTTGGAGACATAGGATGCATTGGGTTAGACCTGTTAATGCCCATGATCAGCTATGATAAAAGTTTGTGGCGGCCTACTGTTTGTAATTATATGAATCAATTATTATATAATCTCGGATCAATCACTAATTTATATGAAATAATTATTATATAATTTAGGATCAATTACTGATTAACAAGTAAATGTGTCAATTTTTTATCAACTTTATTAATTTTTTTTTATTATTTTATTTACATGTCTTCTTCAGTCACTAGATAGATAATGTTCAATAAAAAGACTAAAATAAAGAAAAATTAAATTTCTCCCTTAGGCCTCAATAACTTCTCAACACCTGGTCCGGGTCAGTAAATATTAATTATAATTTTCATCCACCATTCCACGTAACTAAATTTCCGTCCTTTTTTAGAACTGTGGTTGGTCTTGTTACCAACATACCTAGACAATTTGTATGTCAAGCACCTATATATCTTTTAAAAAGACCAGAAAGCCTCAATATACTTTTGATAACTGCCTCTAATCTTGTCAATCTTTTATCTTTCTATTCTCTGTTAAAAATCCCATTTTCAGAATTACGTGCAATTCTCTCATGGAATTTAATGGTAAGCCAAGTATCAATTTTTAATGCCCATTCAATTCAGTTCACTTCTCTTCGAGCTCTCGAAGATTCACCAGACCCTTTCAAGAACCAAACAATTGCATGGCTTGATCATCAGGAATTGTCTCACCTATGACCCATTTTATGCAACTAAAATCATCAGGTTTTATGCCATCAATAATGACCTTATCTCTGCTCGTAACATGTTTGATAAAACTCCCCACCGAAGTGTCTACCTTTGGAACTCCATAATCAGAGCTTATGCCCGCGTCCATGAATTTAATGATGCATTTTATCTCTTCAAAAAGATGCTTTGTTCAGAAACAAAGCCTGATAACTTCACATTTGCGTGTGTTGTTCGTGGGTGTGTGGAAAATTGTGATCTAGAAGGATTGAGAATTGTACATGGAGGAGTTATAGTTTCTGGTATGGGATTGGATTCCATTATTAGTAGTGCACTCGTGACAGCTTATTCTAAAGTGGGTCTTGTGGATGAGGCAAGTAAGGTGTTCTATAAGATGCCGGAGCCAGATTTGGTTTTATGGAATTCAATGATTTCAGGTTATGGGTTTTGTGGGCATTGGGATAAAGGGCTACAACTTTTTAATATGATGCGAAGCAGGGGAAAGCATTCTGATGGTTATACTTTGGTGGGGTTGATTTCGGGTTTAATGGATCCCGGCTTGCTGGAAATTGGCCAAGGAATTCATGGATTTTGTTTGAAAAGTGGCTTTGATTCTAATGCTCATATATGTTCTGTACTGGTTAGCATGTATGCAAGATTCAAGTGTTTGAACTCAGCACATAGACTTTTTGATAGTTTGTTGCAACCTGATCTTGTTACGTGGTCTGCTCTCATAACCGGTTTTTCCCAGTCTGGAGACTCCGAAAAGGCCTTGATTCTTTTCAAGAAAATGAATATGGAAGGTAAGAAGGCAGACCCCATATTGATTGCTAGTTTACTGGTGGCTAGTGCTCAATTGGCGATCGTAGGGCCTGGCAGTGAAATACATGGTTTTGCTCTTCGACATGGATATGAGTCAGACGTCATGGTATCTTCTGCTCTCATTGACATGTATTCAAAGTGTGGTTTCTTGGGAATGGGAATTCGGGTTTTTGACAGTGTGCCGAAAAGGAATATCATTTCTTACAATTCATTAATTTCTGGTCTTGGCTTGCATGGACATGCTTCTGAGGCATTTGAAATTTTCGAGGAGATACTAAAGGGAGGACTTAAACCAGATGAATCCACTTTCTCAAATCTTCTTTGTGCTTGCTGCCATGCTGGTCTTGTTAAAGATGGTCGGGAATATTTCAGTAGAATGAAAAATGAATTTGGCATCCAAGCTAGAGCAGAGCATTTTGTTTACATGGTAAAGCTTTTAGGGATGAATGGAGAGCTGGAAGAGGCTTTTAATCTCATCCAGTCCTTGCCAGAACCAGTGGATTCTGGCATTTGGGGAGCACTTCTATCATGCTGTGATATTCTTGGAAATTCTGAGCTGGCAGAAATTGTAGCTCAGCGGCTCTTTGAAAATAAACCAGGAAAAAGTACGTACAAGGTTATGCTTTCGAACATATATGCTGCTGATGGAAGGTGGAATGATGCAATGAAATTGAGAGATGATATGAAAGGAGGGATGAGGAAAACACCTGGAATTAGCTGGATTGAGGAATGTAGTATTTAGTAATCATTGGACAGTTGAATGAATGCTGGATTATGACTTTCTTTTCCCAGGTCATTCTGTGATATTGATACACAGAAGAACTGTTAGTATCCAGAAGCTTCTAAAAGAGGTAAAGCATTAGAAAACACTCGCTCATTAGGATATAACCAAACATATAAGATATTGTTGCTTTTACTCCTTTGAATTTATTTGCCATTGTGGTAATATATAGAGAAGTCTATTGATAATTGACATGAAAACAGTGAAAATCCAAACTCCATTTTTTGGAAGAATGAGGTCATTTTAGGTTTTGAGACAATACGGTTGTAATAGTAATGAAATTCAGTCCAACATGTGGCTCAGTATGTTGATCTGGTTGTGAGGAATGACAGAACTTGATCTTTGAATCAATAGTTATTGAGTTGGCAGTCCGGTCTATTATATCATTCTTCCTTATTAGAGCTGTAGTTTGTATAACAGCCATACATGAGCGAGTGTGAGGACCCCGAATGGCATTGTTTTACCATATGTAGCTCTTTTGGTTGAATTGTAAACTCATAACTCCTACAATATCAAGGCGACCCTTAAACAATCCATATATTGGTACAATAATTATATTTCTCCCATTCTTAGTTTGGAAGAGAGACAGGCTAACTTTGGTAAGTAACTAACTCTTAGCCCTTCTATTAGCAATAACCTCTGCAGAGTGCATCGACTTACAGCCTGCTGCCTGCTGAAAATTACACATTCATATTGCAGCCAAGGGGAATATATCCAGTGAACCAATCCTTTAATTGCCAGTGGTCCGCTTACCTTGCAAATGGACACCAAGGCGAGTCAATCTTCCTTGAACTGTTCCTTTTATTATACCCCTCATGCAATCTTCCTTGAAACAACAAAGGCGTGTAATATACATACTATGAGGAACATCACTTCCCCATGACTTCAGAGGCACATGGACAACCTTGTGTTGAAGCTTCATAGCACTCCTCATTGACTGTTGTACTAAGGCTGAACAAGGTACTCAAATTACATGCGTAGTAAACCCTTGATTACAATCTAAAAATCTTCTTTGCTTAATAGAAGTTATGGATGCCGCAGAACCTCCAAAGATACCTGGCGATGCTGATCTCAGGTCCCACGACTTATAGTTTCATGGTAAGTTCCCCTATATTTAGTTACCGTTCTTAATTCTACAAAGACATGTCTTTCGGTTTTCATATTACATATATTCTTCACATGCTGGGTAGTTCTTTGAGAAAATTCAAGACCCGAATGTAGTTATGAGCCTAATTGGTTTCAGTGTTATACGTTGATTTCACTCACATTTGTATTTTTTGTAACCATGGTATTTAACGGCTTATGTCATGACATAAAAATATGGCCAACATAGAGTAGAATTACCAAAATGAATTTACGTTGCCAGACTTGGGATAGGCCTCTGCATGTCCAAGTCTAGATTTTAGTTGTTTGAAACTAAATTATATCTCATCTGGCAATTCTCCTTGTCGTAGATGCTAATTGTTGCATTTCTTTTACTTTGATTTCACCAGATGCACAAAGAAAACTAGAGAAGGTCATCAATTATATGGAAAGAGAGTTGACCTGAATGATTGTCATGATTCTGCATCAGCTTGGTCTCACTTTTGTATCCCAGTCGCAGTCAGAGGTGACATTGATATAAACATCTAAAATCAAGTCCATTTTGATGATTCAAATTGTATATGAGTAACTCTTGCTTTGGACAATAATTGAACTTCCACGTTGGTAAAAAAAAAAGAAAAAGAAAAGAAAAAAGATGATTTTCTTTTGATCACTGTTACTGTAAGAGTATAATTTTAGATTGCTGTGCTTGCATTGCATGTCTGGAGTTGGTTTCCAATTTTCTGCATTACACCATGTATGCCTATGTGCTCTCTGTAGAAACGTGGCCAACAATGCTTGATCCGTCGAGCCTAGAGGGTCAGAACCCTTAGTATAAACGAAAAAAAAAAAACAGAAGGCTTGCCTGGTTGATCATGCCACAGCAAATGGTCTAATGTGAGATTTGGTGTAACATTTGTGTCTTTATAAGTTGTGGATTGAGTTTGTGGTTTCAATTTCATGGACTATTAGGGTTGTACATAGAGCCATCTACTGGCCTCACTTTAAATTGAATGAGATCTGAATGCTGCAGCTGTGAGCCCTAATTGATTTTGACAATTCAGCCAATTCCAAATTGGGGCTTATCAATAATCCCTTGCAAATAGGCAGTGAAAATTATGTAGATACCAGTCAATAAACAAAGTTTGTGTAAATTATTCATGAACCCATAGATTATTTTATTTTATTTGTTTTACCAATGCATTTTCAACCACATCTTCTGGATTGTATTCTATTTTCCAAACTGAAAACTCAGGGTGCCTTTTTTCTTTAGGGTGGTGGGCCTGGTGGTATTAGCTTGTTCAGTTAGTCTTTCTAGCGCACACAGTCAAGGCCTTAGGTTCTACAATTTAATTGGGAATTCTGTTAAAGCCTGCCTTAATGTGAATCCATAGGTCTAGTGTATTAGGCTCCTTTTTGAACAGGATTCAGAATCTTGGTCACTCGAGGTTCATGATTTTTTCACCCTACTATCTAGAACTGAACTATGGCAAGGTTTAGGAGCTTTTGGAGTCGCAGAAAGTAAAAATTCACCTAGGTTGTAGCTATGTTTTTATGGTAACTTTTAAGTTAAAAAGTTTGTATGGTTCCATTCTACAGCTGACTATCGTGTAGGAGGCTTATACCTTAACCATTTAGATACCTACCCTATTCAATTATTCTTCTACAAGTGCACTCTTCTTTAGGTATGCATGTAGGAATGGCAAGGGGAGGGTTTGTGGGTCTCTCCTTTTCATTTCTGTCCCGTCTCGAAACCGTTTAGCAAGATTCTTTCTCTCTCATCTCGTCTTTGTCTCGTCTCACTCAGATTATTCTTTTTAAGAAAATCCGTTTAGCAAGATTCTTTCTCTTTCATCTCGTTCTTATCCCGTCACACTCTGATTATTCTTTTTAAGAAAATTAATGTCAATATTTTCATAAATTATTGACGAGAGAAAATTCGATATGAAAAAGTAACGTTAAAGAATAATTTAAGAAATTTTAGTATACTTTTCAAAAGTACCACCGCACCACCTGTCATGGGGCACAAGTGAAGCATGCAGAGACGCCCCATACAGCCCTCTTGAGACCCACGCTCGCGATTCTTGTCATACCGTTGTTATAATAGCCTTTTAGTACGATAATTGGATGCACCTCAGCCCTCTTTCTAATCACATTTTTACTGTGTCATTTCAGATGAGGCATGGTCATTTCCGAAGTATATCACGGTATTTTGCAACATAAACAGGTCGAGGTAGCTTTCACATACCCAAAAAAAATATAATAATAATAAAAAATAAAAAATAAAAAATAAAAAATTCATGCGAATTTTTACTCTCTCGCTTCATATCTGTCCAAACCCTATTAGACATTTTCGAAAGAATTCCCAAATAGAGCTGGATGAGACAGAACCCATGTGTGGGTGATTTAGCCATGTGGACTTGATCCATGAGAATATACAGGCTCTCAGCTAAGCCTTGTTTAATTTAATACAGTATACCTACGGTTTTACAGTTATGACAATGGACATTCTCTAATCTGAGTGTGACCAATTTAGCATATGAAATGTCGAATCTTAACCTAACCCTAAGCCGAGCTCAACTCATTTTTAATTTTTAATTTTAATTAATTAATTATTATTATTTTTATTATTATTATTATTTTTCGAGTTGAATTCAGATTTGTAACAGGAGCTGAGATTTTGGATTAAAATTTGGGTTACCACTGAATTTATCACATAAATGACTTGTGCCAGACCAACTTTAAGAAACTTGTAAATTACTTTCTCATTCTTTTCCGTGCTTGGAATGAACATAATCTACCACTAGGAATACGTGATGTAAAGACTAAAAGATGAACAACTTTAACTTTTTTACCGTTGAATTAATTGAAGAAATATATATAGTACATTTAAAATAAAAAATTACTCAATTTCCTGGCACCTGAACTCAAATTCAGTCCTAATTAAGTTCAGATTAAAATATTTCAATCGAGACCCAATCCTAATTATAAATATAATTACCCAAATTTATGAAGGCTGGCCTTAGGTTGGGTTCGAATTGACCCACCCAAGTGGCACTATATATAATATCATTCTGGAATTTGAAGTATTAGGAGACGTCTCTATTTCCAGTATTTTTAAGAATGCAGACCTCCACCAAAATAAATTTCATAAAGAATGTCAAGATTTAATTAAGTGTTACACTGGTTTGGACTGAATTTGGCCCAGACCAATACAAACAGAGTCGGTGGCCCCCACCTTCATTCGGGTCTTATGGGTTTGGGGCAGAAATTTTTTTTTTTCTTTTGTCAAACTAGGGGAGGTAGACTCGAATAGAGGCACATCCGCTTGAAGAGTTGAACAATCTACCAACTAAGTCATTATTTAGAGGCGAATTTGGTCTAGAAAGAATCTAACTTTAGATAATACCAAGGTAGAAAAGATATATCAAAGTGAACAATGGACTATAGTTAAGTAATGCAAAAGATTTTATAAGCTCTTTCCATAAATCTAGAGGGTCATTCTTATACTCACGCAGGAAATGATTGTTAAGCACAACATTTCAATCATGAGATGCTATTTAAATGAATTTTATGGTTTGAATGTTGTCGACATTTCAGTTGAAATGTTGGATTGTATATCATAATTCGTCATTTTAATTTTATTTATCTATTACAATACCCTTCCCACCTCTAAAGTTCAAACTTTTCCGTATTGCAGACGAAAAATTGTTTTTCTTTTCATCCAAACTCTATATTTTCTTTTATCAAATACTATTAATTAAAAGCTTGTAAGGCGAAGTTTGAAATTTTTGGTCAAAAAGTTAATTTTGAATATATATATTCAATCAACATAACAAAATTGTTGATGGCGTTTTTTTAATCATTAGGGCCATCTTCAACCCTAATTATTTTAATCATATAGCTTGCTAACTAATCCAGTACTGCATGTAATCTGACCCACATGGAATGGGTAGCAAAAGTCCGGCAGGCGTGCCCAATTGGCAGTCTCTCAACTTACCCCTATCTGAAAATGTCTCAACTAGGTGTATGGGGATTGATTGAGACTGACTTGAATATGTGGACATGTGGTTGGTCATGCTTTAGCTTTTGTTGGTCTTACATACCTAAATATGGAATGAACCAATGCTCAAGTAGGTACTGGAGGTGGTTATTATTAACTTGCTGTCATTATGTTGGAGTGTTATTAATAACCCATTTTTAGCTTAAATAAGTTCAGTAAGACTTTCAATTTACAATCTCACAAGAAAGACTTTCTTGCACCGATTCTTCTACGTAATTCGTGCTATTAATTAATTATATTTTGTCACATAAATAAAAATGCTCAAAAGTAAACTCAATCACAATTTTAAGATATAATAAACATTATACTAATATACCACGAGATAATTAATAATATACTAAAAGTATTTAATTAAATATACAACTCGATCTTTAATTAAATATGTATAATATTGCAATAAAATAATAATAAATAAATAAATAATTTGGATCGAGGCTAGTATTGAATAATATATTCTTAAGACAATTTATGCCCTCGCATGGTGCTGACGGACTCTATAGCGTTTGTCTCCTAAGATATAACGGTTTACATCCACTAGTAGCAACACTTCAAACTCGTGATTACGGAGAATCTCTTCTGTGTAATACTTTCTTTGACTCAAAATGCATCTATATATTATATGAATGAATCATTGGTCGCAATCCGAACTAAATGGCTCAGCCCAATTTTAATATGGCTGGGTAAAATTAGATTATGATTTAAATAGCTTGGACCACTTGATCTATGGCTTGAACCCACTTGGTGGGTTCAAGTCTACAGGGAGAGAAGAAATCAGATAATTGAGTAAATTAATTGTAACATCCAAGGGGGTATTTATAGCCGTAGGTGTGTCTTTTCATATTAGACGTGTCTCCTCAATAGGGATGCAATTATTCACTAGTTGTATCGGTTCATTTATAACCACTATGGAACACCTTCCTACCCGAATAGACGCAACTTTCCTCATACCACCAATAATAGCCACCAACATTAAGAATCATGTAATGGGTGCGTTGTGTTGTGTTTTGAAAATTTTTGTAACCCAAATATGATTAATTGTGAAATTCCATTACACACCACCCTCAAGGCATTTCAGTTTATGCACACGTACACCACCATTTTCTTTGTATATCAACTTTTCGTGAACAAATATTCATCTTATTCACATTGTAGTATAAACATGGATACCCAAATAACGTGACTGTATTTTTCAACTTAGGTTGCACCACCATTTTCTTTGTATATCAACTTTTCATGAACAAGTATTCATCTTATTCACATTGTAGTATAAACATGGATACCCAAATAACGTGACTGTATTTTTCAACTTAGGTTGCAGACAAATTTCATTCGTAAGAAACACTAGTTTTTAGAACTAGTTTCCAACAATTCCCTACATAAATGAAAATTTGCTGCTAAAAAGCAAAAGATGATTACTATCAGATTTACTGAAAGCTACTGCATCAGGATAGATACGTAGTTTTTGGCCTTAACCCTTCCCTAGTATATTACTATCAGATTTACTTGTTAACCAGTGAGCATAATGTCATGAACTATTTAGCCATTGATGTAAACCAAGACAATAGTAAACACATAATACCCTTCCTTACAGAGTTATTTCTCATTGTTGTGTTCATTTTGGCCCTGAACAACTCCTGGTATTCACGAGTGTTCCAGAAAACTTAGGCCTTGCTTGGTTTTGTTCTCTCAAAATTATTTTCAAGAACAGTTTTTAGAGAACGAGAACAGAGAACAATTTTCATTTTTTTCAATTTAAAAATCTACTTGGTTGGTAAAACTACAAAATGGTTTTCAGAGAACAAAAATTCAAAAAACTATTTGGTTGTCTAAAAATAATTTTATGAATTTAGAAGATTTTTTTTTTTAAAAAAATTTGTTATTGTGTCTCATATTTCACACCATTGAATTTTGCACTAGTTTGTATGCTATATACATACATATATTTTAAATCTTAGGTGATTATGTTATTACTATTAAAAAAAAAAGAAAAAAGAGTTAAAATAAAATTATAATATTAAATATAATTCTTTACAAAATATGATGGACTAAAGTTTAAACATGAGATTTCGCATCTAACCTATAATATTACAGCATTAAACCAATAATCCACTTGTACAAATATTAATTACAAGTTGTTTATTTATTATTATTATTATTTTTTTTTTTCACACACAAAATAAAGATGTTTCTTGTAACTAAAAAATAAAATTAAAATAAAGATGTTTCTGGACCACTGAATTGGGAATTTATTGGGAACATGACTTTAAATCTATTTTAGAGGAAGATGGAAAATTATCATAGAATCTTTTTTTATATATAGAAGATAAAGGGGTTATATACAGAAGAGATCTCTTCTTCAAGTGTTGATTTTTCTTGTTTTTGTATGAATATTTTATAGAGAGAGTGCATCTGTAAGAGTTAGAGACAGAACATGCTGGGCAAAGGCTTCAGTTTGGAAGGAATCGGAAACAAGAACGTCAATCTTGTACGATCCACTCTATTTTTTCCACTCTATTTTTTCCTTTAATTCTCTATTTTTCACTGCAATCCTTGATCATATTTCTCCTCATTTCACAAGTGCACATGCTAATATTTGTTTTTAGTTCGATCGATCAACAAGAGCATGCAGAAAGGAACCCGATCTGTGACCCGAAGAAACTTATTGAGAAGATTTGCATAACTAAAGATAGAGGGAGGGGGAGTGGTGTACGACTGAGAGGAAGAGGAGATAAAAGAAAAGGATGGCTTATAAACGAGAGAGTCGGTAGCGTCATTTAAGTGAGTGAGTGGGTTCTCCGTGTTTTTACCAAAGTGAGAACAATTTTTCAAAAACCCACAAAACATCTTTTTTTTGTTCTCTAAAAACCTGCACTCTGTTATCTTAGTTTTGTAAAAACTGTTCTTTAAAAATTGATCCAAGCAGGACAAAAAAATGGTTTTTGAATTTTTGTAACTCTCAAAGCAGAAAACTGTTTTGAAAGTAGCAATCCAAGCAGAGCCTTAGCCTTTAGAGTTCTCACAGAAGCGACCCCACTTCACACTCATATAGGTAACTTCTTATTAAGAGAATCCTATTATACCTCACTTGAATTTTCAAGGTATAAGAGTCATTAAAAACGTTGTTTATCCTAATCGTCATTGTAGGTAGCAACACTGTCTCATCATAGAAATGGATAGATGATTTATATTTTCCCTAATGCTTCTGGTGAGTCATTCAGAATTTCAGTTGTCCCTTTGAACCTAGATCTTGGGATCTCCAGTCAACTAGGCTGTGTTTCTATTAAGATGACTCATTAGCTTTCGGATTTAACCCCATTCTCCTCGATGATCTTATACAATTACTCTCTAGTACGACCCTCAATTTTATATGTGGCCAGACGGTTGTATATAGAAATATTATGCTCTGCAGAAATTTCCCCAGTTGAGAGCAAATGTATATTTTGTGTCCTAAAATTGCTTATTGTTAGCAATATCCTTTTTTTTAGTGGCACAAATATAGACTTACTTTGAAATGTCCTCTAAGTTAAGTCCATTGATTTTTCTATTTGATTTATTTATAACTTATAGCTTAAACTACACTTTTAAAATAAAGACATGTCCATTCTTGGATTTAAAGTATTTAATATCCCACATCCAGATTGTATCATTGTTACACCTCCAATTTAGTTAGATACCTCGATTTATGCAATATTTAACTTAGGGTGTATCTCAACTACCCTATTTATTAATTCTCAGTGATCCTATCCTGGATGGATTGTGTGGAAATAATCACTTTTATTAAGTTACTTTATATTCTCAACATGTGATATACTTTGTCTAGTATTTATATTTGAGATTCAAATATACAAGATTTAGCTATGCTTTTGTTATCTTAACTAGTATTATCTAAATCTTAATTTATTGAGAATATACTATGTTATCTGATGTTAAATATTTCATATCAAATATACTAATTAGTATATCATTAATGTTTTAAGGCATACAATGACTTATGCATCACATTTATGTTATTGTCTTGGTATTAACTTTAATCCACTCAAAGACTTATAAGCTTGCACACTTAACTCTTCGGTTGGAACAAATAACTCAGCTCTTCAGTTGGAAAAAGAAATCTTCTGGTTTGTTCCGTAATATTTTTCTCGTAGGAAACAACATTCACTACTGTTATAATACTATAAATGATTTTTGGTTATATCCTAAATCTCTTAGTATTTAGAACCCCTACATTTATAAGTATAATTCTCTTAAAATGGGGTTACTCATAGCAAATTTCATCTGTGGATAGTATCTCCCACACAGCTTTGGGATAATCTTGAAATTTTATTTATGATTTTCTAACGCTTGAAATATCATATACTAAATACTTCACCTCATCTACATTTTCAAGGTTCCGATTTTGCTTCTCAACAAGCATGCATAACAATCTCTAGTGCATATGTACTCTCTTTATCACTTTATCTCTAGTTTATTCTTTTAATAATTCACCGACAATAGTGTGAATTAATGTTAGAGATATTAATTATAATGGACTCGAATTAATATTTAATTCTAGATATCTTATTTTTATGACTTGAGTTATTTATATTTAGGTTTATGCTAATTCAGCTCATACTAACACGTACTAACTTTCTATGTGTCTCACATCACATAACCCAATCATATAAGCAAATAATTCACTCTATTATTTTAACTTTGGATACATTTCCTTATAGTGCATACACATTTTTAAGCTTTCACTACTAGCTTATAGTAGGTACACTCTTTTCATCTTTCACTACTAGCTCATGGTGAGCACCCACTTATCTGTTATTACCACTAACTTGAAATTAAGTTTACTTATATATTAATTCTATTAACTCTTAGCTTTAGTACTGTGATACCCCTCGATTCCAAAGCCATGGGTAGTTCAGGTCCAAACCCAAAACTGAGGGATATCAAACAATTAAGGTAATAAACAAGCATAGAATACAAAAGATAAATAAGAATAAATAAATAAGCTGAAAAGAAACTAAA
>JAOTQH010000050.1:826871-838669 GCA_025631255.1 Cornus kousa
GGGTGGGCAACCCATACTTGTGTCAGGTTCTAGCTTTTTACCAATACCCTACCCCACCCAAATTTATTTTATTTGATTTATTTATTTATTTATTTTTTTAAACTTTTTTTTTTTTTACCTTGGCAAGTGACTCATGCATCCAATTTTGTCCCTAACAGGATTTGAACCCTCAACCATCCATTTTAGAAGGTAGACGTGATACCACTAGACTACAACCCTTGGTGACCCTGCCCAATTAGAACCCTCCTATACCCATTCCAACAGGGCAGGAGTGGGGTGGGTTATCTGGATTTCAGGTCAAATTGCCATCCCTAGCTTTGAGTGTTTGTATGATTTAACCTTGCACTTAAAGGGATGGAGCCTTAGAATCTTAAGTGAGGTGCATGTCCTTTTCTTCTCCATCCCCTGTACAATTAAAATTTAATTTTCTATTGACTGTCAGCTCTAAATTTCTTTATCTTCCCATTTCAAAACCCTACTGCATAGTGCATACTTTGATCCCCTCCCCCTTTACTTTAACCTTCCAAAATCATAATTAGTTTTATGTTCAGAAAATCCTGCTGAATTTTCTCTGCAGTTCATGTGACAAATTGTCTGTAATTCAAGAAAATTACAACCCTTTGTCAATCCACAATCCAAAAGCTTATTGTAACCTTTACCCAACGATCATCATAGGTTTTGTAGCAGTGGAGTAGATCAGCTTGGTATAAGAGCAAGTAGGAATGTCATTTGCACTTGACCTATACATCACAGTGATAAGTATTTGAATGCTTATTGATCCATTTGTGTAACATATAAATTTTGCCAACGAAAGTCCCTGATAAAGTAGCCTTTTGTTTGTTTGTTTTCGGTTAAATGTAAACTGTATTCTGGACTAGCCCATAGGCTAGCTTGACCCTTGAGCTTCTGATCCCTACTCATGTGCCTGAGGATTCGATTATGGGGCTTGGCACTTGACTGTTTCAAACTCTACCCTTGAACAAAATAGAGGCTTCCTTGTAATCAATTTTTGTTGGTGGATTCCAATTGACGTCTCTATTGAATTCCATCTTCATCAAATAGGATTAGGAGAAGAGTTGTGCTTTCAAGTAATGCTTGTGTAAATATCTATTAAGAATTTAAGACAGATTTGACAATGAAGTTTTTATGAAAGGTCCTTGTATGTTTACATTGATGCATCCATTACTTTGTTTTTTGTTTTGGTTTTTCAATAACTAGTATGTTTTAACTTTTAAGATTAAATTTTATTTTATTTTATTTTATTTTTATCAGTTTTTTGTCATTGCTTTTCTTGGCATACACACAAAACGTACCCACCTACATACCACGTGTGTGCATTAGTATTCATCTGCAAGTGCGAGCAGTGTTGTTAAAGGCGCGGCGCGTGCCTTCAGGCTCATACAGGCACAACACTTGCGCTTGTTGTGTGCCCAGCTGCGACTTTGACAACATTTGTGCCTTTAATTTGGAATATGACTATGCTTTAATAGTAATTTAATTTTCATTTGTGCGCCTCACCTTGCGCCTAGGATCCAAAGGACCTGTAGTGCCATAGTGCGTCTTGAGCCTTTGATAACACAGAGTACAAGAGGTTTTAGTCTTGGTTCATGAAATGCTGTTTTTTCTCAAAAAATTTAGCTAGGTTCCATTGCTCAGAATCTAACTAACTGTTCTCACAAAGTTGTGCAGGGCCATGGGAAGTAGTCGCCTATGGAATCTCCATAAATAACTGGAAAGTAGGAAAGAGAGAGGAGCAGAAAATATTTGGAATTGTTAGTCCATACCTATCATGATTCACCATTAATTCTATGATTTTTAGAGCATTTAAATCCCTTGTTGAAACTTTAGAATGGTTATACCGCATGATGTTCTCTTATCTCTCGTACATAAACTAATGTAAATAAAAACAGGATTAATTTTTTACCTGTGTCATTTTTGTTTTGTCTCAAATCAATTATAAATGTGTGCATGTGTACATTTCCTTATTGTTGATTTCTTGTTTATTCAGCCCAACTTATACGCTGGTGTTTTTGCAGATATGTTGAAGCAATTCGAGAATTCAATAAGATTCTATTATACATTTATAAGACAAAGCAATATCATCAGAAATCTCCTCAGTACGAGCAGATTTTGAAGAAGAATGAGCAGATGTATGCCCTTCTGGCAATTTGTCTCTCTCTTTGCCCTCAAGTGAAGCTTGTTGAGGAGACTGTGAACTCTCAATTGCGGGAGAAATATGGTGAGAAAATGTTGAGAATGCAGAGATATGATGATGAGGCATTTGCTCTATATGATGAGCTCTTCTCATATGCATGCCCCAAGTTTATTACTCCCTCAGCTCCAAGTTATGAGGAACCTCTTGTAAATTATAACCAGGTATGAACTCACCATATTATCTATTCCTGTTTCTGAAAGAAGACTTCGGACTCAAGGGCACAAATGAGTCCTCTCTTTTCCTTTTCTTTTTCAGAAAGAACTTTTCTTGTTTTGATTAACTAACCAGCTTAGGTGGTATGGACACATCCAACGTAGACCCATAGATGCACATGTAAGAAAAGGAAGTTTAGTTTATGTGGAAGGTGAGAAACGAAGAGGCTGGCCAATGTGAAAAGAGATTCTTAAAAAGGAATTTTAATGAAGTAATAAAAAGGATTTTAAAAAATTAATGCAAGAGGAGACAACTCATAATAAAATACAATGTGAAAAGAGAATTCATGTGGCCAACCCCATTTGTTTGAAATAAAGGCAAGGATGATAACGACGACGATGAAAAAAGTATAAGCCAATGGGAGGAGTACAAAAGAAAGGAAAAAGTCAAAGAGGAGTGCCTCATATGTGGAGAAAACTATAAAGAGTCTTATTAAAATTAAAGAGAAAAAATGAAAACAAGAAAGAGAACAATAAAGAGGCTAAACAAAACAGTGACCAAGTGTCACCTGGTATTGCCCTACCTAAATTCCAAACGAAAGATTACCGTATGTAGATTTCCAAAGGAAAATTTCTAGAACAATGATGTGGCTAAATCTAGAACTTGATTTGAGAATTCCCAAGCGTCAGGCTTGATTGGAGAAATCCCGAGTGGATTCCGGCTTGAGATTGAATCAACTTTCAAGAAAATCCCTAGTGTCAGACTCGATTGGAGAATTCCCGAGTGGAGTCCAGCTTGAGGCTGAATCAACTTCCAAGATTACTTTACATTTGCTCTTTTTTGGGCCTTTCATGGGCTACAGCATCACATTATAGGATACCCGAGTGTGGAGTGAGAGCTCTAGCGGTATTTTCAGAAAGTACCACAAGAATGTGCATGTGCATATATAGGAAAAATATATATGTGTATTGACATCCAACTTTAACGCTTATATATAGATGTAGAGGCAAAGAAATCGGTTATTACTAATTTGATTACATTTCTAGTTGAAGGTTGCATTTTTAAGCCTGGGGTAGTCAGTGGATGTAAGTGTAACATTTTTGTAAAAAATGTGCAAAACCGTAAATTGATCTATTAATTAATTTATCTGTGCAATGAATCTGTGAACAGTTTCTTCTCACTCCTTGTCATGCAAATAAGTTGTCCTTGGTCCCTTCTATTGTATTTTAATGTGAATGTTAATAAATCTAGATGGATGTATAAGTTGGACATCTTAAAAAATCAGGGGGTATTTAGAAATATATTTCTTTTTTCATAGAGAGAGAATAGGTTTGCCTGGTTGGGGGCTATTCTAGAGAGAGAATAATAGAGGGGTGGAGATAGAGAGAAGCATGATGCTGTTAAAATAGGTTTGCCTGATTGGGGGCTATTCTAGAGAGAATAATAGAGGGGTGGAGATAGAGAGAAGCATGATGGTGTTAAAATAGGTTTGCCAGGTTGGGGGCTATTCACATATTAGTGGAAACAAATAGACTTTGCATTTTTAGAAATATAAATTAGCAAGTAACCCAAGTTTCTGTTCAAGTTGAATATGAAGACGAAAGAAGTCAGTTGGCACAAATGTTTGAAGATGATTTAAAATCAATGACAAGAAGTCAGTTGGCACAAATGTTTTAACTTGGTGAGAATGCTTTTTACAGTTAGACGTGTGGTTGGTGCATTTACCCGTTGAAATGTTCATCAATCAAATTCTTAACAGCTCCCCCCACCACACCCCACCCGACCCCACCCAAAGTGTTGCAGTTTTCTGCTTCAAACTACAGATTTATTTTGTCTTATGGTTGGATTGTCTGGTAGTCTCTCTTCTATTCATGCACCCATGCTCAACTTATGGAACTTGATTCTTTTTAAGAATCCAACTGCTTTAATTGCAACTACAAGATAATCTCTCTCTCTCTCTCTCTCTCTCTATGATATGGAATATGGGTTTATTTGCCAAATACTATATTCATTTTGCAGGATGCCTATAGACTTCAGTTAAAGCTGTTCCTTTATGAAGTGAAGCAGCAACAGTTATTATCAGGTGTCCGGACCTTCTTGAAGGTGTACTCGACCATCTCCCTTGGGAAGCTTGCAAATTACATGGAAGTGGACGAACCCACTCTAAGGTTAAATATCATGAGAAATTTGGTTTAGTTTAAGTCCATTCATTGATAAATGCCATTTGGTACGATCATTTTGAGCTGTTTGCCTTTACAGGACAATTCTGATGACATACAAGCACAAAACACACTCTGCTGATTCTGAAGGGAAAATCATCTCCAATGCAGATATTGATTTCTACATTGATGATGTGCGCTTATACCTCCTCTCCTATTTATTAGTTTCCTGTTCATAGAGGCCTTAGCTTTGTATCTGTGGTGCATTTTATGAAACTTTCAGCCCTTTGAGGGCATGTTTGGATGTCCAATTTAATAACTTGGTTACAGGGCATTTTTAGATGGCCTGATTTAATAGCATGGTAAATTTTAGAACAACTTGGATGCTTGGGGTTCACATTCTTGCAGAATGCAATGAAACAAGTGAAATGCCAGCCATAGGTTCTTGTCTGCCCCAAATTTTCAGTTTGTGGATGGATCCTTGCCTTTGATAGAGTGCAGCATACCTGAGAGAATACAGAGTCTTAGTACGCCCTGTTATAAATACACGTACGAATGTACACATGCGAATTATTTATGTATCATAGGAAGATGAACACGGGATTTACTTCAGACTATGTAATGTAACATAGACGCTAGCTACTGCAAGTGAAGTTGCATAAATAATTGATAATTCAATGGGCACATAAAAAGTTACATGGCTTAGAAATTATCTTAAGCTTTTATGCTCTGGTATTCTGACTCATCCTCTTTCTGTTAATGCAGGACATGATTCACATTGTGGAATCTAAACCAACCAAGAGATATGGGGATTACTTTTTGCGTCAGATTGTTAAGGTATATGCCCTTATCTCTTACGTAGTATATGTGTACCTTTGCCCTATTCTCTCATGCTTGCCAAATGTGGACTAACTTTTTCATAAACTCCTACACATTGTTTGATTACAGCTTGAAGGAGTGATGACTGATATGGACAGGATAAAGCTGGACTGAGTTTCCCGTCTCTGTTTGGTCTATGCCCTCGTCTCTTTTGGGTTTCTTATGTTAGTTGGAAGAGTTTTTTTTTTCGCCCCCTCTAGTTCTGAATCTAAAAAGCCCTATTTTGACTTGGTGAATGTGGTTTTGGCTATTTACAATGTAATTTTAGTTTCTTGTCTTGTATTTGTGGAAAGATGGCCTCTGTAAGAGATAAACCAGAGTAGATTTAATCAATTCTAGTACCGGTGAATCTCCTCTCTCTCATATAAAAATAGTTGGACAACTATTTTATTTTTACGTGACTTTTTCCAAAATTCATTTTTATTGTCATAACAGTCTTATATTCGTCTTTTGGGTTTTGTTGTTTCATCGGCTAGAAAAACAAATGCATCAACAGAGCAGTTGCAAGAAGAGTGTCCCTAACCTAATTGGAAAAAAAAGGTGTCCGTTACAAAAAACCGGATTAGATGTGCACCAGGGATATGGAGTGCATATTCTTTTGGTAATATTATAGTCATATTGAATGATCTATTTGACCTCTACTATCACGAGGAGAAAACAACTGCAGACGCCCTAATATTCATATTCGCTACTTGATCCTTCCGTGTTTTCTCTTTTTATTATTAAGAGTTGAACACTATTGTGAGCTGTGAGAGATTACTCTCTCATTACAAAGGTATTATTGTAAAGAGGAACCCATATTTTTAATTTTTATTGTTATTCATTTTCAAGGTCATGGGAGAATTATAAAATAGCTAATTGATTAATGTGACAAAAATTAGATCTCTTTATTAGCTAATTGAATCTTGTGATGAACTTTGGATCTCTTTTATTAGCTAAATTGATTCTTGTGAGAATTTGAAGTTCATGGGAGTAGTTCCTGAATATAATATTAGTCAGTTCTTAAAATAAATGTGCTAGATATAATTATTTTTATAAAAGGTAAACTATCACATCTTTGTAAATCTACTGGGATAAATTTAGTAATTCTTTCACTACTATTTCATTTAAAAATAATAAATAAATAAAAAATTCTCCTTAAAAAGTTAGATTCCAAACAATGAACACTTATTTTGTGAAGAAGGGAGTAGCTAATTGGTTCTCAAAACAATGTGAAAAATCAAATTTTCAAAAATGGGATGAATCTATATTTTCAATTATTTTTCATTAAAAAAAAATTGAAAAAATTAATAATTATTACATAATATTACCATATAATAAAAACTTTTACACTAATCAGATTATATTCATTCAATTTTTTTTTACACTCAGTTTCCTTGTATACTGTGTGATTTATAATTCAATTTTTTTATAGTGAAATGAATTGAAATGAATTGATAAGCGAAAGAAAACTAGGCATAGATACTCCTACTCTTTGGCATTGGTGGGACAAATGAAAATTACTCTATTTATAAGCAAGTTTGATGTGAATTAGGGGAGGATGAATTATAATGGTACTTGGGGTTAGGATGAATCATAACTGGCATTGGTGGGACAAATGAGAATTACTCTATTCATAAGCAAGTTTGAAGTGAATTGTGGAACAAATGAGAATTACTCTTTATAAGCAAGTTTTATGTGAATTAAGGGTTAGGATGAATTATAACTAACGGCTTAAATATCTTCTTCTCTAGAAAATTTGTGTCAAATTCTAGACAGTTGTACTCAGTTCCCTAGCCTCCAAAAATAACTACCATAAAAATTCTACTATGTTCGGAGTATCAGCGAAAAACGAGTCGATTCATTGCTGATTTTCTTAGAAGAATCAAGGGAGCATTGCATGCAAGGATTCGCACTGCCACGCCAGCCTACCAAGCATTGATGCCAGTTCAGAGTCAACATGAGCTCGGGTGAACAGCAAAACCGAAGAGGAAAGACTCAATGGTGCTAACCCAATCAAATGGTACGAAGCAAGTGGGGTTGAACTGCTCGAACCAAGTGGGGTTGAACTCCTCGAACGATGCATCAAAAAGAATTCGGTAAATAAATATTTTTAATTGATTAAGAACATCTCGGGCGGTAGTGTATAAATTTTTGTGTAAATCTGATGTGTCAGAGTAGATTTACACAAAAAATTTATTCTATCTATTTTTAACTCCAACGGTTATTTCATACCTCTTGTGTAAAAAAAAATTCTCAAATAATAACCCACCACGTGTCATACACAAGGCCCTAATATTTTACAAACATTCACTTTACTTTTTAGCGATTAAATCTCATGACCCAATCTTCCTCAATTAGTAAAAAAACATAATTTCCCCCTATATGTTTACGTGTAAAAGGATTGTGTGTATTTTACACAACTTGTTTACACAATGGTGATATGGCAGTCTATCCTAACAGACTACTGGAGATGACAAAAAAAATAACAATTCTTATGTGGCAATGTATATTTTACACAAAAAGATTTTTTAACATACCGCTAGAAATGCTCTAATATATAAAGTGAGGCTCACTCTTCCTAGTTATCAGTGTTTTATTTATGGATTATACTGGGGTCCTTTCATAGAAGGATGAAGTTTATTTATGTGACCCAATGCAATTTAAATATATATTTAAAATTAATTAATTTTTTTTCAAAAAAAAATAATCACTATCCAAACAAAACCCTTTTTTTTTCTTTTTTTTTTCAATTTAAAATTTTTTAGAATCCTTCTTTTTTCTTTCCCAATTTAAAATTTTTTAGAATCCCTCTGTCTAGTGTGACTCTCTTCATCTACATACCCAACCTCCATCTAAAATCCTAATTTCTACATTGATGAACTGTTGATGCGGAAATCCTCACGACTCGGAACGACAGCGTTTTCCTGCAAAATACGGGGACGTCACCTGTAATGGCACCGGTGGGGGTGTCAGCCAAGGACCCTCCGACGATCAAGTTAGTACTTGTTATCGTAATACATAATAGTTATGTATATATTTTGTTTAGGGGTTTTTTCTCGTACCTTCTTTAATGGTTTGGTGCCCTATTTATGGTTGTCGATTGGAATCCAATTGATCCCGTCGATGTCGATGTCGATAGTTGATCTTATCTTCCGCTTGTGCGAGATCATAGGAAATTTGTTGCCAGATTTGTCGGGATATGAATAATTCTTTTGACCTCCTCCAAACAGGGTAAGATTATTCTTACCCTGTTGACCCACGTCAGATTTCATTATCCTTGATAATGAAATCTAGTCAATCTTATCGAGGGTTGAGTAGGTTTATGTTTTTCCTATCAGATGAAAATCTTTCTTTTCATATTTTCAATCGATGAGAGAAAAAGGAAAAAAAAATTACCAACTGTTGACTCAATCAATTGAAGGTGTTAAGAATTTGGGAAGGATGGAAAAGATACATCAAACTCTAAAAAAAAAAGTTCTAATAGAAAATTTCAATTCACATATAAGGTAACATCAATTTTCCGTATAATATTTTAGCTCGTATCCGTTTCCTATTCAACACATAGAATTTGATACATGACATTCTCTAAATGAATTTGGTAATTTTTTTCATTTAAGATGAGGTTGGGTATAAAGACAAATAATGAGTGGTAAGAAGATGGGTAATGACTTTTCTAAAAAAAAAAAAATTAAAAATTTAGACACGTGTCAAAATTGTTCATCTAAGAGTGGATCTAAGTACTATCCTATAATTTTTTTTCTCTCTTTATTATACAAACTTAACCATCTTTCAATCACATCATTCATGTGAAATGCCAAAACGGTTGTTGTACAGTTTTATTAGCATACATACCATTATTTGCGGTCACGGTATTACTTGCAGTCGTGATATAACGGATTCGAACAAATATCAGTGTAAATCAGACGAATTGGCCGGTTCATAGAGGTATATAATAGTATATAACCTTTATAAATCGGTCAATACAACAAACTATGATTTACAATCGCACTTAACAAATTCAGACAAATATCAATGTAAATTAATCTGTTCAAAAAAAGTGTGTAACGGCATGAAACTTTTAAATATAAGTTACTATCCTACCGCATCGAATATTATACACTGAAAAATGACCTTTTGACTTCTACAGGTTCGACGTGGACAAATCTAGAATAGAACTCATATTCCTACATTTACAAGCTGTGCATGCGGCTGCCGCATAACCGACCATCCTGAATAGCAAAAGTGATTCCGAACCGACCTAAGAAGCATAACATGGCCAAAGTTTGTGTCTACACATCTAAGTGCAGTATTTCAATTGGGGCAGTCAGTTTTTGACTTTCCAAAATTGCAAATGGAGACGAGCATAGTCATTTAGTCAACACATTGGTTGATCGATTTGCTTGGCCACATAAATAAAACTTGAGGCCCCGATTTAATTCCAATTTTCAATTGCAGCCATATGAAGAACAACAATTCCACGCAGTGATTCATATAAGTTAAATAAATCATTCATTCATTCATCCCTCAGCCATCTGCACTAATCATCACTTCAATCCAAGATGGTCCATTCTCATAGCCCCTCACCCAAATTGTAAAAATAATGGATTATCTCATTCCTCAACCTAAGATATTTTCAGGCTGAGAAACCAATTTTTATTCATTGGTTGCAAGTTGTGGTCATGCGTTTAGGTTTGAAAGCACTCGAGTGTTGTTCATGATTAAAGGAACAACCGTAAGATGCCAGCACATGATGTTCTATGTTGTGCTTTAGATGTGGTAGTCAAAATGTCCCATTTAAGTCAAATTTTGATTTCTCGAATGTGTCCAAGACAGCTTGCACTAAAGAATCATCTCAAATGTCCGTCCAGATATTATCCAGCGGCTAAGATTCCCCGACTAACATTATAAATATAACTTATTTATGTCTGAATAATGGTGGTGCACCAAATACAAATTTACAATTCCAAGTATCTCTCTTACACTAGTGGTCATTCCACACTTCAAATAGTTTATGTAGCTTTGATCCTGCAGTGTAGCTGAATATTTAACCTAAAATTTGCTCTCAATCTTTCAGTTTATGGATGGATCTTGCCTTCGAATGAGTGCAGCATACATGAGAGTATGCGAAGTCTCGAGGACACACGGTTATAAATACACATGTATAAATGTACATACATGTGAATTTACTTACGTATTATCTATCATAGGGAGATGAACGTAGTATTTACTTCGGACCATGTAATGTAACATAGATGCTAGCTATTGTAAAAGAAGTTGCATATTTGATTACATAAATTTGTGGACAAACTCCTAAATGATGTTCGATTACATATTGAAGGAGTGATGACTGATATGGACGGGATAAAGCTGGACTGAGTTTCCTGGTCTCTGTTTGGTCTTTTCCCTTTCTCTCGAGTTTTTATGGTAGTTGTAAGAGCACTCCCCCCTCACTCCTCTGATTCTAGATAATAAATAAATAAATAAAAATAATAATAATAATTTTTATGGTAGTTTATTGTCTTGTATTTGCGGAAAGGTTGTGTGTAAGAGAGAACCAACAGTAGATTTCATTAATTCTAGTATTGGAGAATATTTTTCTCTCTTTAAAATAACTCCAACTATTTTATTTTTACTGATGACCTTTTCCAAAATTTATCCCTATTGTCAGAGAATTAGGACTCGCGAGTGGATCATGTGCCGTGGTCCTAGCTATGTGGTTAGTATATAGTTATTGCAACATGTACATGAAAAAAAATCTCTGCATAAGTGATGTAACTTAATTGTTGCATAAACGATGTAATAACATATGACACGACATATGATGAAATGACGAAAGAGAAGATTCGGTTCTATTGCCCTAACTCACCTATAATGCATCACTTGTAAAAATAAATAAATAAAACCGCATCAACATAGCGAGTTGCAAAAAAAGTGTTCATAAGAATAAACCGAAATAAATGTGCATAATAAGCATATTCTGTCGGTAATATTTAAGCTTTATCCGAACTGCTTGACTTTTTACCCATCAAGAAGAGCACAAAATTGTTACACCAAGTTTATATTCATATTAGCTATTTGATTTTTGTGTGAAGAATTTGGAGAAAACACACAAAACTCATACATGTTAAAGGTTTTATATGAGGAGCCCATATTCTTTTCTGTACACGGGAGGATTGACTTATAAATTTGGATCTTATTTACTTTTTATTTTCAAAGTCATGGGAGCATTTTACAATGTGGCTACATTTTACTCCCGTTCAAATACTTTATGTGATTTTCATTTTCACTTCACTAAAATTAAATTTGTGTTGATGCAGAAATCCTCGCGACCCAGAACGACGGCGTTTACCTGCAAAATAAGGGGACGTCACCTGGAATGGCACCGGTGGGGTGCCAGCCAAGGACCCTCC
>JAOTQH010000050.1:838769-849949 GCA_025631255.1 Cornus kousa
CTTTCCACTCCTCTTTTCTGACAAAGGTGACAATAGATCACGGTGTCGTTTTTTCAATATGGATGGGGTGCATGTGAAAGTCTTGGCAGCACTTTTCAGCACAGCATCTGGACTAGCATCATGAGATGGCGAGTCCCAAAGTCTATATGGGGTGAAACAGTTCATCGAAGACATCATCAGTTGGCGGATACCAAGTGGACTATACTCTTGTTTCATATCACTACCAGATTGAACTAGATCACAACTGAAAAAAGGAATATCCAGGCTAGGGAAACGAGGAGGCTCATAAAATAGAGGTCCTGCATCCTGCTGCTCGGTTGGCACAACTGAACTATTTGAAGGGAAATTTTGTATACTATTTGAACCAAAAACATCTACAGGAACTAGTTTTTTAGATTCTTTTGCTAGATGAGCAACCATGTTATCTATGCAATCATCACAAGGAGATATACCAGAGTCATTGGTATAGATAAGCCCATCATGTGAACTTGTAACAAGCTGTTGGTTTCCAGGTGAGAGATCATTAAACTGATTAGGGTCACCAGAAATCATAAAAGCACCATCATCAGGAGGTAGTAGTGTAGGAACAAAAGGCTGACAACCTGAAAATTCCAAGATGTCAGACTGCAGGGGATAATACGATTGTGAATCTAAAGTGCCTGAAGTTTCAGGGATCTGATAGTTCGATGATTGGTAAGGTAACAAATCAGTGGATTCATCCACTTCAACAACATTGGAGCATTTCACAAGATTCCCCGATGAAAAACGTCCATCAGTCCCCTCTGGATGTATCACTCTGTAACTGCCACCTTCAGATGCTAATATCTTCTCTGGTTTAACCGAACCTGCTGTCATATTTCCCATGGAGGTAGAATTTCCTAAACACTCAGAAGTTTGGAATGGAAAAGTTACCACTTCAATGTTTGAGTTGCCACCCACAGGATGCATCAATAATACAGATGATTCATGCCCCAAATCCAGTAAAGATATATCTGGTAACTCATTCAAGTTATGCTGCCAGTCTTTCCCTGCAAAAGTTCCCCACTCATGTGAGAAATTGTGTTCAAAGAACTTCGAAGAACCACCCTGTTCACAAGGTACTTCCGGCAGGGGAAAAGGAACTTCTTCAAGAGCTGTGTGATAATGTTCTGAACATGATGCTGGACTTGAACCTGGATCCCTCCCATGAGAAGATTCTTCAGTCAATCTGTATTCTTCTCTAGTATGTCCATCTGCATTGACCATGTCACTTGTAGGTTGTGAACAACCAACAACATTTGAACCTTGACTACATTCTGAGATTTCCTCGGCTTCTGCCCTATCTTTGGGAACACTGTCATCTCCACTGCTCTGTTGCACCCTCGAAGAGGATGCAAGCATGGATTGGTTAAGATGGCTAACATTATGAAGGCCTTGGAACTGCGCGAGTAATCCCGATGCCAAATACGAATCCAGCTTCTTTTTCACAGAACTGTTCCAATGATTTTTAATGGCATTGTCTGTCCTGATGACCATGCAAAAACAAGTCAGAGATCATGCTGATAAAAGTAAGTTTCAACAGATGTACAAATGTAATAAAAGGCATGAACACCAGCCAAATAAGCAAATTCAAACAAACATAATTATTGGGAGACAGAAAAGTGCAAGTAACGAGGTATATATCAGAAAGCATAAAATAGATGAGCGCCCTGAATTAAACAAAAAATAATTGGAAGTTATTGCGTCGCTTTCAAATGATAGACGGCCAGATGGCCACATACCTTCCAGGCAAGAACTTTGTTAACTCTGCCCACTTGTTCCCATAGATTTGATGGGCATGAATCAAAGCCAATTCCTCTTCTTGTGTCCAAGCCTCCTTGTTTATAGCGGGATTAAGATGATTATGCCATCTAGAAAATGTATCATTAAAGATGTGCATGCAATCAAAACTATGAAAAAAACTCACAATTGAACTGCATAAGTTCAATAAACAGTCTTCTACACCTTTAATAAAAGAAGAGCAGAAAAGAGACTAAAGCTACACAACAATCGCCAACACCAAAGGAGGGTCAAAAAAAGAAACGAAAAAGGGAGATATATAATCAGATGAATGTATTATTTTTCATTCCAGTATAGAAGAGGGCTAAGTAGATAATTATAGGGTACCAAAGTCCGTGTGGAAGAGTGAAAATCAGATGCTTTACAAAAACAAAAACAAGTAGCATCCTAAATGCTTAATCAGAAGCAAAAAGAACTGATAGCTTCATCATCCAAACTTATTGGGCTATTCGCAATGGGTAGTACTAACCACGTGGCAACCCAAAAACAAAATATGTAACAAAAAAATAAAAACAAAAAAATAATAATTAATAGAAATAAGTATACTAAGGTAATTATAGCAGTCAAACAGTCTTGTAAGGAAAAGAAATAATAAAGCTCAAATAATACTAATTTGACCAAAAATGAATAGTGAACTTTACCATTACAGTATGCTGTATATGAAGAAAATTTGTTGTGTTTGCATGATTTCATATGTAGAAATGTCTTGCTATAGTTTTCCAGCATTTTCAGATTGGTTCCTTAATTAAAACAAGACAGACACATACCATGCAAAGAATGATGAAAAATTTTAAACCCAAAAAAACGAACTCATACATATTGACTTTTCACCCAATCTTCAAAAAAGATATTTAGATTAAAGAACCTATCATGGAATGAAGGAAAAATTCAAGCCCTCAAAATAGCAAAAAGCTGTCAAATCTTACCTTTCCCGACATTGCTTTCCAATACGCCCAGGTAAATGTTGTGCAATGGTAGACCATTTCTTTGCCCCATATTTATTCACCAATTCAATTATTATTTCATCCTCCTGTATGTACGTCACAAGTGTAATTATGTTGGTCATATCGGCATTATGAAAAGAATATTCCAATAGTCCAAACTAATGAAGAATTAGGATAAAGATATCTAAAGAGGAGTGAAATTGAAAAATGCAACAAACGACAATAATTCCTGACCTCTTTAGACCATGGACCTTTGATCAGTTCTGGATTCAAAACTTTCTGCCACCTGTGTAAGCACTGTACATCGGTCCGATCCTTGAAACATTCCGCTACATAAAAAAAAAATTTCAAAATTAAAATAATTGATATTGTAAAAGAATGGAGATAAGCCAAAACAATAAGAACAAATAAAAAAGGGACAAGATAATTTGGTTGAATGGCAAGGAAGACATTTAACTGCACCATAGTAGTACAAGTTGAAAGCATAACAACAACAACAAGAAAACCAGAAATGCTGTTGATTTTTTGTAAAAAATAATAATAATTGTTGAATAGCAGAAAATAATTCTAGAGCAAGCAGATCTGAAATTTCAGCAATAACTGATACTCAAAACATTTTATTTACATTAATTCCAAAAAAAATCTATTATAAAAAAGGAGGGCCAACTGAGGAACAAAAATGAATGGCACACAAAATGAGACAGCATGAAGAACTATAATAATGATCCTATAGTTTTTGGCAGAGTTGCCTAAATAATTTTGCATCAGAGAGCATATGGGACCTGCACTTTCCTATGCACTAAAAACAAAACCCTGTATCGCCCCTAAAGAAATGAACTTAAGCTTACCCAAGGAATTTCAAAACAAAAGAGCCTTTTGATATTACTAAGATGCACATAAAGGTTACAAATCAAATAGCCCAACACGTCAAGTGTACTACTTGGCTCATGATGAGCATTGGCATCATGCTTAAAACATGCAAGTCGGACAGGAAATGGTGTTTCCAGTGGCAGATGGATGAGAAACACGTAAGAACCTGCCCTTGGGGGGGAATAGCAGCTGGAAAAGGTTGCTAATACCCGATACTCCAAGATTCTTTTCGAAGACCTATGCTGTATTTAAGGGATATCTGCTAAAACCCCATACTCCGAGATCCTTTCGAAGACCTATGCTGTATTGAAGGGATATCTCTATAATTTGATTGATTGCACAAAGACTCTAGTAGCAGTAGAACTGGGGAAAGTATACATAAAAGACAGTTCTTTTCTATTTTTCTATTATATTAGTATTAGTATTTTTCTATTATAATTTCATTAAATTAGTATTTATTAATTAGTAAGCAACCCATCCCTCCATAGGAAGTACAACACTTAATAGTACTAGTTCAATGTTGAGTGCATATATAATGGAGCAAGTGGTCACAAATAATAAGTAGATGCACAAATAAGTCTACCAGTCTTGTAAAGTGTCAAAGAGTCAGGGTCACTACTCAATCTGGTCCCCATTAACCGAGGGTGCATGGAGGGGTGGACTGGATACAAACCTGTCATTCGGCATTATTGTGGAGTATTTTGACATAGAAGTGTTGGCAATATTCATTCCAACACTTTGAAGTAGTAATTTTGGTCTTTCGAGTTAGGTCAAACCATTTGATGATATACTCAAAGAATATTATTTGGCATTGTTGTTGAGTATTTTGGTGCAAACCAAAACTTTGTGTTTTCTGTATTTTGTGTTTTCGAGTTAAGTCGAAGTGTCTGATGATACTCAAAGCCAACTTCGGAAAAGGCATTTGCCTGTGTGAGAGGACAAAACTATTTTGAAGCATATTTATTTATTGTTCAAAAGTATTTTTTAAAAACATTTTGGAACTAAACAGATATATCAATGCACCAATACAATCAATTCCAATAGCTCCGATAAACCGTTACAGACGGGGCAAGCAAACATAAGGCATTGAGCACAACACTTAATCAACAAGCCATTTGGTTCAACGTCCACTAGGAGAAGCAGATCATCCCAAGATGATTGCATTGATGTGGATCGGTGTGGTTGATGATTTCGGAACACTGGATTCGGAGAACACTAAACATTGGAAGTAAAGTAACAGCAAGTGATTTTAAAGAACTTGAGTCAGAAGCTTGAAGCATTCCGAAAGTGATTGGAATCCCTTGTACTGTTTTTCCAGAATAGTGGATACTGTCTTGAAATGGCAGTACACATGGTTTTTCCTCATTAAGGTTTCCACGAGAAAATTGTGGCATCTCTTCGCAATGCTCTTGTAAAGTGTTATAAAAGGAAAAAAAGTTTAAAAACCATACTGAAAGTCTGAAACCACAAAACATAAATGATCACCTCATAATGATTTTTAAACAGAACTAGTCCAGTTATTGCAGTGAGTGCACTAGATTATATGCAATCCAATGAATACATCCCAAAAACTAATTCTCATCCTCAGAGCATCTCCAATTGCATCCCCAAATTTGCCACGTCATCATTTTTGAAGAGCCACGTCAGCGCTTTGGACTCTTCAAATTTTGGCTGGCGAAGTTGCCACAATGGTGCACTTTTGCTCTCCAAAAATATTTTTTTTTTTTATTTTTTACCTTTCCCCAACAGCTATATTCAAATGGATATTCTCCATCTCCTTCAATCTCAAAGTTCCAATGGATTCGTCATCACGATCTTTTCCTTTGCCAGACTCTAATTCTTCATCTTCTTCGTCATCCTCCTCATCAGATGTCAGATGATCCTATTACCACGTTGAATCAATGGAACCAAGATGCCTACAATTCGCTTTTGAATTAGAGATAGTAGAGCAAGCCTTTCAACCACGTGAGAGGCGGTACATTCATCGCCGTCAGTTAATGAAAGACTACTTTGACAAGATTTGTGAATTTCCAACGGAGTACTTTCACAGACGATTCAGGATGCAACGAGAACTACTTACTCATATCCTGAATGATGTTAAAGTTTATGAGGACTACTTAGTCCAAAAAAGGGATGTGACACGTCGTTTGGGGTTGTCTTCTATATAGAAGATGACAATTGCAATGCGTATAGTTGCATATGGTTGTGCAGCCAATCAGTGTGACAAGTATATTAAAATCGGCAAGAGCATTGCCATTGAAAGCGTGATGGCATTTTGTAGGGCTGTTGTTGGTGTGTATGGGAAGGAGTACATGTGCCCACCCAGAGAAGCTTGGAGGAGTAGAGAATAGAGATGGGTTGGATGTGAATTGAATGGTGGTAGGGGTTGATAAATTTATAAAGGTGAAAAGAAAGGCAAAAAAACAAAACGAAACAAACAAACAAACAAACAAAATCATTTTTTAGAGGAAAAAAATTGAAAAATAACTTTTTTAGGCCATTAAAGCCATTTAGGCACTGTTTGTGCCAGCCAAACACTGCCTTAACGCTCTTATTTCAGTCTTGTGCTGCTTTGCAGGAAAAAAAATGGAATTCAAACTTTTTTTGGCATTTTTTGCCCTAAAAGTTGTTTAGGCACTGTTTCTGTTGGACAAACCAGTTTTTGGCAACAGGTCTGGGCCAAACAGGCCCGTTGCCCATTTTAAAAGAATTGGACCGTTGAAAAAAATAGCAATAGGGTTGGAACACCCTTGGCTCGCGGAAGTGTGTACACCACAGCATAAGACTTCCAAAGATGACAAATGCACTAAACATAAAAAATGCATCAGTCTGATGTCCACCTTTAATGAAAGATAAAAAGGTACTTCTATCTACTGAATCAGATAAGAGTTTTTTATGGCCATAAAAAGAGAACTAAATGTCCAAATGGAATTTTAAAATAACAAAAGAAAAAAATTGTTTTTCTTTTCCAGAAGGGCATACTATTATGAATAAATTGGAAGGCAAGAAAGTCCGCTACATCAATCTTGTTCATATATATCAAAACAATAAGGAAATGAAGAGACAAATTGATGATACTAAACCTATCTATAGTTTCAAGAAAGCTAATGGAAATAAATGCATCGATTCCCAAGGGTACCTATTTTCTTCCAGTTTTTTCCTTTAAAACGTTGAACAGCCTTGCACAAAATCTCATCCTGAATGTAAAATAAAATCCAACTCGTTAGGGATACGAATATAAAAAATTCAATGCAGATCAGTTAAAACTATTACTGAAACCCAACAAAAATTAAAAATTTACAAAAGTAGCAGTTGATAGAAAAAAGACAATACGCTGTTGGAACAGTGCCAACAGGCATGCATAACATACAGGAACTAGGTGAAGAATAAATTACAGGAATGATGATTCATATTTCAAACCCTTTATATTGTTAAACAAAAATGGTATTCGATAATGCCAATTTGCATATGGGCATCTCACTAGCTAACAATGCTTATGGAAATGACTGAAAGATTACAACATGTGAGAACAAAATGCTTTTGGATTAAAGAATCTTCATGCTAGTATTGATGTCATATATGTGCATACAATATAAACATAATAATAAACTATTTTCAGTAAGAGCAATAGTATAAAGCTTATAGAATAGCAAGTCATTGGCCTCAAAAGCTATAGAATATCAAGTCATTGGCCTCAATATATTATCTAAATTTGTGAAAAAGAAATAATCTTTTACCTCTTCGGGTGTCCATTGTCCCTTTGTGGAACGCCTTGTAGGGCCACTAATCCTCCTATAAGAAAGTGCCATAATGTTATACAAGGTCAAGCTGTTGACATAATGGTCAGTAACTCAATCAAATTAGATGACAGATGTATAAAACATTCAAAATCAGATTATTGTCTGAGTGCATGTATATGAGTGTGTAATTCTCATGATGAGCGAGGTGGGTCCTTTAGAAACAAAAAATATCGCTACAAAGTATTGTGGTAAGCAATCAATTTGGTGTTTTTTTTTTTTTTTTTTGCTTGAAGGCTTTTCAAGAGAAAGAAACTTTTATGAGTGATGATTCATCAACAGATGTCAAGAATGAATCCTGTAAAAACTCAAGCTGATTATGAGCAATGTAACTTAAGAGGTATATCATCATAAACAAAGGACCAACTCAGCATCAACATAATTGGTACCAGCTGAAGTGCCAAGTACCAGTAGGAATATTTGATCTGGCTGAAAAAGTTGATTTTCAGCAAACATAGACACTTTCACTCAGATGGGTGTTGAATTACCATGAAGATGTACAGTTATATAGCAACTATTACTTGTCCCAAGGTATACAAGGTACAACAAGAATACCCGTTAATGTAAAAAAATAATAATAATAAATAAATAAATAGAGAAAAAAATAAATATGAAAACCATGAAACGACACAAGAGCCATGTTCCATGTCCTTTTAAAATATACCCATGAGGAGGTCGCATTTTCTGGTAACCACTGCTGACCCCATCTGAAGGAGTTGTGTTTGTCCTAGCACTTTCCATAATTGCTTATCAAACAGGCAAATCTGCATACCCCAATCCCAACTGGACCACAACTCTCTCCAAAATGTCTTCTCCAAATCATTATCAATTTCTCTAAGACGTAACAGGGGCTACCTTTTCGCAGGATAAAATCAAAGGCTGAGAAAGGAACAAAAATAAGAGAGAGAAAATCAGAACAGTAGAGCATAATTTACACCAAAAAAGTTTAAAGCAATGGATCAAAATAAAGAAAAGAAAATTCTCTTAAATACTGTTTTGAAATTCAGTATATGAGTAATCACTTCTCTTAAATACATAATCTGGAAAACTAAATTTAATTTCATTCAACTACACTGACTGCCTAAATCTTCATCCATGGGCGGAGCTTTTAATGGGCCCAGGTCCAATTTTTTTAAAAAATTAGTACTACTATTCTTATCAGCCCAATCCATATATAATCAATTTTTAGTACTACTCTATCTCCTCCTATCAGTCCAATCCATAGGACTACTCTTCATTTTCCTATCAACCCAATTCATTATGTGATATGTAATCATTTTTTACCCCTCTTCAGCCACTTCCTCTCAACACGCTGTGGTATTTTCCGTCATAGGGTTTGGCCTATTTGGCGGTCTAGCAAGGAAATTGCAGAGACTTGAGAGGGGGTTCAATTTCTCATCTTTTTGAACAAATATAAATAAAAAAATCAGTGAAGAAAATACATAGAAGAAGAAGAATCCCTCTCTGAGATCAAGAAACTCCATTTACAGGTGATTTTTATTTTTTATCTCCTGAAAAACTTGATTTGATATATGAGAACATCATCGTTTTTATAGTCTATTTTTAAATATATATATATATATATATATATAACATATCTTTATCATAAGAATTATTGTGTTCATCTCCCAATTTTCTTATTATCTTTAGCCCCTACTTTGCAATCCTATCTCGACTTCATCTATTGACAATTTTGATTATGGGCAGCATTCTCTTTAACCAAGCTAAATTACAATTCTCTGGAATTGTTTCCCAGCAGAAAATCAAAAACCCAACTCACAATAGGTCAAATACGTGCAACCAAGTAAAAAAAAATTGCACACCCAGCTAAAGAAACACAGTTAACATTTCAAATTATACAAAAACCCAGCCAAATTCCACAAACTGAAACCAAACAAAATCAAGAGAGAGAAGAAGATTAGCATTAAGTATTGCCAAACCCATCAGTGGCCAAAAAGATCCCCAAACCCAAGCCGCTAAAATTTTTACTCACTCAAAAACAGATCAATTTTCATTGCGCATAACAAAAATTAAACTTTCTTCTATAAAGAACTCGCAAAACAAACTACGATCTAACCACTCAAGTACTAATTCTATAAATTACAAAACAAACAAATAAGAGCATAAAAGTACCAACTATAAAATTGAATTCAGACAAATTGAATTCTGATTCTTTAGACTTGAATTAGAATATGTTTTCATTCATGAAACTCTGCTAGAGAAAAATCCGTATCAGAAGTTACAGAAAACAAAAAATTCACATTAACGAGGCCAATGATGCGAAACTTGAAACAAACTAAAACAATTAAACCAGAAAACACTCACCGAACTGTGCTTCAAAGTATGTAATCCGATGAGATAGAAAACTAAAGAGGCCGATGATCCAACCGATTCAATGCGCATCGCAGATCCGAGACAGTATATGGAGAGAGATCCGCAGAGGCACGGCGAAGTTAGAGAGAGAAAGAGAGTTTTAGAGTGAGAAATGTAAACGGTCTGAAAGCTATTTTCAAAAATATAAGGGGCGGAAAATAGTTCAAACCCTATGCTTAAAGGTCGAACACCTCCCCCACATATCAACGGTGGTCCACTAAGAAATCTTGACTTTTAATTTTCGATTTCTTTTTATAGTTCTTTTAAATATTTAGACATTCCAACGGTATGCTTACCTGATTAGGGTCGGGTGAAAGGATCCGGGTCAAGATAGCCCATTTAATTGCACTTGTCAACAAATACAATTAATTTTATCACTATTATTGTCTGCCAATTTTAAATTAGAAAGTATGGAATTTTTATAATGAATGAAATGACACAATTAACCTCAGAGGCAAAGGATGAAATAGAGGGAATATGAAGTTGGTTCCTGTAAATTATTCTCTAGATATATATATTTTAGTGTCATGATTCATATTCACATTTGAATTTAATTATATCCTAGTCATGTAATCTAAACAAAATTCTAATGTATTAAATGTTTGTAAACTGGTTGGATTTCAAAGTTTAAACTAAGACCTCGATCTATTAAATGCCTCATATTCATATATGACTCGATCATTATGATCTTTCGAGAAAGAATCATACTCGACTCGTTTTTTAGTTTGAATTCAAAATTAAAATTCAATCATGGAACTTCTATTTAAGGATCGATAAAATTCACTTTATTTCAAGACCGGTTTAGAACTAGAGTTTCAGTGTGTGTGTGTCTTGTTCTGTTTGTTACCCATCCATTTTGTCCCTACATGAACTTAATCTAGTTTTATACTGTATTTAAGTGTAGGATTTACATTCACATTTGAGTTAATTATATCCCAGTCATATATATAAAATCTTTCTTCCAGGGGTTGGATTTCAAACTAAAACCTCGGCCCATTTAATGCTCACCCGCGTCTATATTTGACTCAACCATTATGAACTTGACTTATATTTGACCTGTTTTTCTGAATTTGAATTTATAATTAAAATTCAAGCGCGGGACTTCTAATTGAATATTGGTAAAACTCACTTTTATTTCATACTTGACTTAGAGCTTCAGAGTATGCGTGAGCACGCGTTTGTATTTTGTTGTTTGTTTGTTTAGAAAGATTATTTTGTACCCAATCATTTTGTACTCAACCAGGGCGGACCTAAAACTTTAGATAGATGGGACAAAACTAAATTTTTATAATAATTTTAAGGGGTGCATTAGCAATATTTTAGGAATATATATTGAAAAAAAAAAAAAAAAAAAAAAAAAAAAAAAAAATTGCATATT
>JAOTQH010000050.1:866854-881515 GCA_025631255.1 Cornus kousa
CTTCTCATGTTTTCTTATTTAATTAGACTTTCCTCTTACTATTTTTTTTTTTTTTTTTTTTTTTTCATATATGGTCAAAAATCTGTAAAATCTACCCATAACATGATTTTTTCTTTACAGTTATATTTTCCTTTGTGCTAAAAGAAAGTCATGCATAGTGTACTAGATTCATTGGTCATACATTGCTGAGTGTCCAGAAAGTGTCTTTCACCTTACCTAACTAAATAATTTTATTTCTATATTATCGACAGTCAAACACATGACTGTAGTTTTATAAATTGTTGATGTCAAGTTGTCAACCATATATATGACACTACTGTTTTATAAGCGTCTATGCTTCTTAGATAATATTATTGTTATATAAGTGTTACCGAAGTATTTTGCTTGTTATGAAAAGAATGTGGCCCTCCAATTTTTCTTATTTAAAAGAAAAAGGGAAGCCTGTTTCCTTGTTTTGGGGTTGTGGTTTTTCATCATCATAACATCAATGCAAATGAAGTAGTGGTATGAGTTTTTGCAGTAACATTCACAGATCTCAGGTTCCTTAATATCAAATGAAGCGTGCATTCATCCTGGAACATTCTGTTCCCATTAATACTTGAAGCATGACTGTATTGTTTCCTTCTTACTGTGTATATTACTGAACCTACATACAAAGTAGTAGGGAAAAGTTGAAGCAATTTATAATATGTTTACTAGATATGATATCACAGCTTGAACTTGGGAAGCCGGAAGAGAAGCGGAAACCGGAGAAACGTGTGAATGGAATTTTCTGGATCCTACTCCTTAATCTCGGAATTTACGTGGCAGATCACCTGTTTCAGGTACCAAAATATTTTGGCTCTTCATCAGGCTCTCTTCTTTTGTATTGGAGAAAGGATATAATATTGGGTGAATTAGAATGGAAGTCTCCAAAAGATTAATTTTATGAAATATTTTGTGCAATCCATCATAGTTATGAAATATGGAGACATGTCATGATTTCAAACCTGATTACCTGGTATAAATGGAGAAGTAGCTTCATAGGAAATCGATATTTCTATAAAAAAAAATTATTTTACAGTATTTTATTTTATTTTATTTTTTGTATTAATGGCAGGGTAAGTCTGTCTTAAATTTCTGCATTTTTTCAGGTTCGTGGGATCAAAGCATTGTATTTGTATCACAATTGGCCTGTTTGGTATCAGTTTGTGACAGCAACTTTCTGTCATGCTAATTGGTGAGACCTCTATAGTATGTAGGGATGCATAGACATCAGAATGCTGATGTGTTTATTTATTTATTTTTATATAAGTAAGTCAGGCTGCAATAACCGAATTAATATTTGAAAGCATACTGTATGGTCAAATAGAAATGCTTGTGGTCCTTGATCTACACAACCGAACCATCAAATGTTTTACACCCCCCACTCTTTGATGTTAGGTTTTCACTAATTTTCTGTTTATCCCTAACAGGAACCATCTCTCTAGCAACCTTTTTTTCTTGTATATTTTTGGTAAGATATATTTCCTCAGTTCAAATGTTGAGAGTTTACAGACATGATCCAAGTCTAATACAGTAAGTACTAAACTGTAGATGTATACTTCGTTTCCTGAACAGGAAAGCTTGTTGAAGAGGAGGAAGGAAACTTTGCATTGTGGCTTTCTTATATCCTAACAGGTGCTGGAGCAAACCTTGTTTCTTGGCTGGTTCTCCCAAGAAATGCAGTTTCTGTTGGAGCCTCTGGTGCTGTATTTGGACTTTTTGCAGTTAGTGTCCTTGTGAAGGTAATTAATTTAAACTCTACATTGTGGAACCAATATGTGTAAGCTGGTCTAATACTCTCTTGGTGCTTTCTGTAGATGTCTTGGGACTGGAGAAAGATCCTTGAAGTACTTATACTGGGTCAATTTGTTATAGAGAAGGTAAGCAATTCTTACTCCTAAATAAACTGAATTCCACCAACAAATATGTCATCCCATTTTTCTCATAATCATTATTAATACTTCACAAAATATATATCCATTTCTATCATAAAGTATAACTTAATGAGCCAAGATTGAAGTGAAAATATTTGACCACTCTTTATCTGCTTGAATGGTTAATTCTTACATAAATAGTTTTTCCTCTAAATAGTTTGCAGGAAAACAGTTTTAAATAGAAAATAACACCACCACCTTCATATATGCTTATTACACCTTTAGGTATTAAAGTAGGATGTTTGCATCAGGACTTAAGCCTTCAATTTTGAAGTTAATAGCCATATGTAAACCAACAACAATAGAATGGTCTCTTAAAGTGCCAGTTTTGTGAGCCTATGACTTTTAGCATGAACTTCCAAGTCCAGATATTTGTTTATGAGCTTTTTTCATTATATGGTTTTTACAGTATTGGTTTATTATTAAGTTCGATTATTCTGACTGAAAGTTGAAGACACTGGGTACCTTGTATAAGTTTCTGTATAGCTTCATTGCTTGTGAGTGAGGATGTCTACACGTGAAAGTGTTCCAAGAATAACTGGTTGTTGTATGATCTATTTATAGAGCACTTCTTGGTAGGAGAGGCCTGTTTTGTCCCTGGAAGGATCTATGGCCGCTGATAGCACTTTATAAGATGTCTCTCTTTTTTCTGATCGGTAGCCTTGGAGTTGATCTTAACTATAGATAGAATTGGGGAAGAAGGGAATATGCTTTCCTAAATTGGTGTTTTATGTGTAAGAAGGCAGAGGAGAACACCAATGATCGCATATGAGGTTGAATTTAAATAATTTATATAGAGTTGCAAGAGCCTGACAGATATATCATCTGATCATCTGTACATTATAATTAATGAACTATACCAATGAGCACACACAGGGTTGAGTTTCGAGAACAGTTTTTCTATGGAAAAAGCCAAACGTTTGGTCATATCCAATCCATGCCTCCCAGCATCCCCGTATTGGCAAAACCAAAAGTGTAGTGGTCATTTTAGTATTTTTTCCCAATGGGCATGTGCACAAAAAACTGACTCCTTAGATATTCGCATCTTGTTCACCACAAGAAGTTTTCTAAGAGAAATGTTATTGATTAATTAGTTTTTGAAGCTTTTGGTGTATGAATATTTCTTGATGCTCTGTTGGGTAAATCAGGTGATGGAAGCAGCTCAGGCTTCAACAGGGTTGTCAGGCAGTTTCCGTGGCGGCGCCTTCCAGAATGTCAATCACATAGCACATCTATCTGGTGCTCTTATTGGTGTAGCTTTGGTATGGCTTCTGAGCAGAGTTCCTTCTCATCCTCCAGACCAAAATGTATCGACTTTACGGAAGAAAACAGATAGATTTTGATAATTGAATGTAACTTTGTATTATTTTTATATGGATAATTGCAGAAGGAAATTTGTCACATAGTTTTCTGTTGTTATTATCCGTAACAATGTTGCATTCTTATAGTTTTCTGTTGTTATTATCCGTAACAATGTTGCATTCTTCCACTCGATGATTTTTATTTTTAATTTTTTTCCCCCGGAAGGTATTCTTCCACCTGAATTTTGAAAATGCACTTGACGCGTAGTTGGCTGTAGGATTTCTATAAATCCCTTAATCTGATTCACAACATAAATTTGAGAGAGAATGATATAAGATGCAATTTTATGAAGTGATGCGAATCTGTTGAAATAGCGGAAACTGCTGGCTTCCTGGTAGTCTTTGATAGGAGTTGGTTTTTAAATAGGTTCTCTGAGATCAAATCCAAAAATTGGAACTTGTTCCTCTTCTTAAAGCATCAATCTAAGCAATAAGATCAACATGGGTTTAAGAGTTCTGCTTTGATATGGACATGCCATGATATAGAATTGTGAACAACTTCATTTGGTAAAGCTCCCGTGGATATGAGAATGCATAAGTTTTCTTTCCTTGTTCTGGGTGTAAAAGTTGGCCTCTTTTGATGCCTATATAAGGGTAGGGTTCTCATTTGCTCAAGGAGGATTCTCATTTGCATTTGCCAACAAATGTCCAAGTGCATTTGTGCATGCAAAGTCGGGAAGAACAGGGACAGTACAACACCAAGCGCAAGGCACGAGTAAGTGCAGAGCTGGCTCAATAGGGTTAGTCCGGATCCTCTACAGTGCTATACTGCATCGGATACCGCTTCCTATAGGGTAAGGTTAACCAAGGTTTTGACAATTGAGAATAAAGGCTTTATGCCGTAGCGTCTGACTAGAACAGTGGCGGAACTCTGGGCCCGAGACAATAGGCTCTATCCATGCGCTATACGTACTAAGGTTGAACGGCAAGACTAGTGACAAAAACAAAATTATGCATGGCACATCAATGCAGTTATGCATGGCACATCAATATGTGCATCAAAATTATTCACTATGTGCATGTGCTAAGGGTGTTCCTATAGGCTATACGTATTATGCATGGCACATCAATGCAGTCCAAACCTCAAGAGTCAAGAAGCACATCCACTTGAAAAGCAAAAAAAAAACATAAATGCCTCTTTTCCTGTCTTACAATGTCAACAATTGTATAACTGCACAGTTAGCACATGCACATAGTGAATAGAAAAACATTTACACGATTAGCAATTTTCTGAGAAACTTGAGGCTATCTGGGGAACTAGGAAGTTTATGAAATGAAGACCCCCTTTAGTCGCTATCTACAACAGTGGCAAATACAAGCCAATGTGTGCATCAGGAAACCAGTAATACTGCCTTCCTTTTAGTTCAAAAACACCACTGTACATGACTGTGCAAGTTGACCATGCATACAAAGCTGCCCTTGAGATTGCTTCCGGCAGATAATTGGCATTCTTGCTCCAAATCTACAAGTGAGGTACATGGATTTAGTTGCAGTCCACAAGCTTTCAGATGAAAACTCAGCTTCTCTCAACACCACCCGGCTTCTTTTTGTCACCGCAGCTGATCCTTTTTGATCACTTGCAACAGAGCTCGGTATCTGCAATGGATTGGAATAAGAGGAAGCTTGCCTCTGATAAAGGTTCTCTAAGCTTTCCACTGGTATCTCTTCCTTAGCATCTCTTTGATGGGTATCCATTATTCTGTTTGCCTCTTTGGTTAATCCAGTGGCGCGCCAAGCTTCTCCAATCAGCAGAAGAGTGCTTTTCTGAGGCTGAACTTTAAACCTTTCCATAACTTGCAGCATTTCTTCCGCTTTCCATGGTTGCTTTGCTTCTCCATATCCCCAAATTAGGGTTTCAAAAGTCTTCAAATTGGGAGATATTCCATATTCACACATCATCTCGAAAACCCTAATTGCATCCTCCATTTTACCAGCACTGCACCATCCACTTATGACAGTTGTGAAGATAACTACATTCGGTTGGGAACCCGATTCAACCATGGCAGTCAGAATTTCCTCTGCTTTCTCTGGTTCTCGTGCTCGCACATAACCTTTAGCGAGAATGCTGAACGCATGGATGTCAGGCTCTATGCCAGCCTTCACCATGTCATCAAAAATTTCCCTGCACTTATCCATGAATCCTGCAGCACTCCAGGCATTCATGATAGTGCTAAAAGTTATTACATCTGGTTTCACTCCAAATTCTTCCATCAATGTTAGGACCTGTCAGGTTGAGACTTCCCATGAGTTCTTTCTTTCTCCCTTCTTGAAAGAATAACTTCCATGGCAAAATCTAGCAATAATAAAAATAATTGCAGTTGTTTGTAGTTGTTACTCTTATATTTTAATACTTAAGTGCAACATTATATTGTGTGGAAAACATACAAAATTTCCCAAGCTCTTATGCTCCTTCTAAGCTGAGAGAGTGAGAGCAAATGAGAGCAAGAGAACAAGCATTACCAACAGGCCAGTGGCCTAGCAGTATCAGTCTCTTACTTCCCAAAGGGACATTAGGGGTTCAAGTCTCAGAAGAGACAAGTGTGTGTGAGCACCAACTAGGAAAAGAAAAAGAAAAAGAAAAAGAAAAATACACAAGCATTAAAATATTAACAACTATCTGCAGTGGAAATAATTTTTAAGATTTAAATGTTCTCTCATTTTCCTCCATCAAAGAAACAGAGCGATAATGAAATACATAATTGTATCCAAAAACTAAAGAAATAGACATGTTGTGCATCAGAAAAATAAAAATACTAATAACCATGGGTCATGGGGATTGTAATATAAGCAAAATAAACAATATTATAATACAAAAAAAAATTGATATCGAAGACAAGCATAGTTAATAAAGGCTTAAGGCACACTAAGGTGCGCATGTGGGAGAAAAGAGAATATTAAAGACAAGAATATGAAAAAAAACACACACACAAACACACACACACACACACATATCTGCAACACAAACTGGTCGAGATCAAAAATAAAGAAATCTTTTAATATGTCAATTCAATGTGTATTACCTTATAAATTAGCATATGAATTCAATTAAATCAAAATCCATTTAGAACAACTCAAGTTATGCAACACAACTATATATATAAACAAAAAAATTGACATATAAACTTGGAGGATGAAGTAAATCAATCTGCATAAAACCTTCTTATATGCATATGATGTTAAATAAATCAACTACCATTAAAAATGTGCAACAATAAAAAAACAATGTCATGTAGATTTTAAACAAATATTATATATCATAAAAAAGTTCAGCTAGAAACAATTAATGTAAGTAGTCAAATAGTAAGCTCATGTCGATAAGAGTAAAATAATGATCCATCAAATATTACCTTGATGTGATGCAGAGTACATAAATTCATGGTCATTAAGAAGGAAAAAAAGACTATGAATCATTAATTAAAAAAAAATACGAGGCACACTTTATTCGAGCCTCGAGTTTGCTGAGCTTGAGGGCTTTACATGAACCTAACTGAAGGACCTGACCTGAGTCTTGATGAGACTCGGGCGTTTTCAGAGCCTAGGCACACCGTTAACAACTACGGAGATGGTGCCAACCAAATAGCTATATGAGTGCAGGAGGAGGGGAAGGGTTACAAGTTTTTTGGTTCATAAAAAGTGTGAAGTTTACCTACCCAAAAAAAAAAAAAAATGCTATCGTCACTAAGTCTAATAACATGTGATGGTAATACATTGAAGGGGGCATATAAAATTAGAAGAAAATGCTGATTTTTAGCAAATTTTTTGGAAAAAATAATCGAGGGTGAAACACTCGTACAGAAGATATACTTTTAAACCAAAAGCATTCCCACACAACAGATAAAATGCAAGAATAATTTTAGAATGCATAAAACTTGAGACCCTATATAAGCTAAAAAATTATTTAACTTCTCATGTCACCATAGATCATGTAATGCACGATATAGATCATGGTTTTAATAACAGCCATTATTATGCACAACTAGAACCACATTAGCAATATTTGAGACATCTACAGACAATAGTGTTGAGAGTCATTCTAAAGGTAATCAGTGCAGGACCACTTCATTATACACAGGCATTTTGCTCCTCGCCTTACATTATCTTGTCAATCTTCCCTTCAGCTAATTCTCTGGTATCACCTTGAGAGTTTATAGGGGATGTGGTGACGAATCAGTAATTCTAAATTATTTTCTTCAACTGATAATAGTTTGGAAAAATACATATTTTTGTTATACTCTGTATATTACTATTGGAGTTCCATAAATATAAAGTACAACTATAATTTTGAGTAACTTGTAATTAAGGTTTTGTTGGTTGGAGGTCTAAAAGCCATCATTAACTGTTTCAACATCAGAACCGCTGTTACATGTTCAAGTGGCTAAAGTTATTAGAATTCTTAGAAAAAGTAAAATGATCCCTTCAGAAGCATGTATATTTATTTTATTTTTCTTTTAATTCAAAGTGAGTAGGTCTAATTTTTAGAACTGAATATCATGAAGTATCGAAATATCTATATATATATATATATATATCTATAATTTGATAATAATATATCTTAGCACAAAATTACTAGAAGAAGAAAATATAGGGAGTGTTTAACTACTATAGTGGCAAATAACATCATCAAAAACCCTGACATGATCACTACACGTGTAGAAGTAACAGAAGTTTCTAGGAACAAATATGAATCAATCAAACCAGAATTAAAGATCGACACTGACCTCGTCGACCCCATCTCTATCCATAATGTCAAGAAATCCTTTGATCAGAGAGTTGAAAACAACAAGATTAGGGTGCAAGCCGAAATCCTTCATCTTGTAGACAAACGTCAAGGCATCCTTTATTTTACCTTCTTTGCAATACCCGCCTATGATAATGCCACAAGTTCGTTCATTAGGCTGCACATTATTATTCAGCATCTCTAAAATCATCCGCTCAGCCTTGTCTGACTCCCCATTTTGAGCATAAGCAGTCGCTATCGTGTTGTAAGTAACAGCATCAGGTTGTAAACCAGAAGCTACCATCTTATACACCACATTCCAAGCCTCTGTAATGTTCTTCTTGTTACACCATGCCCTGACAAGTACATTGCATGTCCTGAGATTTGGTTTCACATTTTCCTCACGGGACATTAGCTCTAGCACTTTGAGAGACTCTTCAGGTTTGCCAGCAATTCCATACCCTTTAATTAATGTGTTGAAAGTACTGGTAGTGGGTTTAGATCCACTTCCCTTCATATTCCAAAAGGTTTTCATGGCTTCCTCCATGTTCCCAGATTCAGAAAATGCATTAATAACAGCATTAAAGAAAATCGAATCGGGCTTCATTCTGTTCTCTTCCACTTGACCGAGGATCGAATGTATTGAGTCAAAGCGCTTCTGGATTGTCAAAGCAGCTAAAAGGGTTGTGTATGTTATCAAGGATGGTTTGTGTCCTCCTTCAATCAGACCATCAAAAATGGACTGTGCTTCCTGTGGCTTCCCTCTTTCTATCAGAATGTCCATTAGTTTTGTTTTTGAGCGAACAGTTTGGCAACTATTATTGCTTTTGCAGACAGTGCAGAGAGTTGACTCTGGCATTGGAGATAACTGAATCTTCTCCTCTGGATTTTTTTCCTGCAAATAAATTATTATTATTATTTTTAAATATGTGAATATTTTTAATACAAGAAATTTATTCAAACATTTTCTAAAACAACAAGCAAGTAAACTTTGGTTGTGACATGATGTATGATGATGATTGTTAAGGAAAACACTGTGATAACACACAGTAATACCACATAGGAGCAAATTCTAAATATCATATCCCATTATTCTATTCAATTTAAAGTAGCGCGGGAAACAATTGCCTTCTGGTAAATGGAGAATATCATGATCTACGTTCCATAAATTTACTATCCACCCGAACCCAGATGCAGCTAAAGGTCTTGAACCACTTTCTTTTAGCTTCAACGACATGCATTCTACACGCACACGCACGCATATGCATATAGAACACGACGCTGCATCACAGTATAGGTTGCAGTGAAGCAGTTAAACAGAAATTGGGGACCAAGGCCATGAAACATTTATTGGATTAGAGACTTTTAGAAACTTAATGGATTAATGGATATGCATGTTTTGATTTTGATCTTCACGCGTTATAATTTTCCTATTAAAATGCCTCATTCTTGACAATATTTAGTAATTCTGTAATGCCGGAACAAATGATTTCCTAGGGTCCTATAATTTTGTATTAGTCTGGAATTGTGATTAGATTTGAGAAATAATAAACACTGTGCTACATAATGAAACTCGTGTTCATAGTCCAGATATTGAAAATTTTCATTGACAACGTGATTGACATTATCATGCCTCATGGTGTAGGTCATGTCATATATTGGCGTATTCCGTGAACAAAACTTTGATTTAGTCCATAGGAAGCGTCACTTCATCGGAAGGTTCGTAATCAACATAAAAAATGTGATTGTAGATTGAAGATAGGGCTGAAACATCACATGGACATGTTGTTTCAAACTTCTTTAATGACAGAGTTTATGAAAGATAAATGGCCTTAAGACAATAGGATTTGGAGAAACTAATTAATAATTAAGTTGGTCCAGATTATCCCCAGTTGATATTGCGAAATTGGTTTAGAATCGATTAGGATACTTGAATTAATTCGGAGTTGACTTGAATCCAATTAAAAATTAGTTGGGAATTAATAATATCTTAATTAAGATGTTTGAAAGTGAATGTAATTTAATTGGGAATGAATTGGAAAATTTTGTGTAGAAAGTTAAGATTTTTTGAGTCAGGACACGTACCCACAAGTATCCAATGAGTATTGGTATTCGACACAGAGATGACTTCGGGCATCCTTATTTATAAACCTATTTGGGCCTTAGAGATAATTTACAGAACATTCATTTCTAATAGTACCTCCACTATCTATGTTCAGACCATCCTCACGTACCCAAACTTGTCATATTAAAAAAACACATTTGAATCTTTATATTCTTTTGTGCACTACCATGCACAGAAAGATAGCAGCAGCAAATCAGAATAGAATCGGTCTTGTGAATATCACGCATGATCTCCCTTTTTTGGGAGCCTGACGTTTGTATAACACTGGAGACACGTATCCACCTTACTAGCAAATGAAAAGGAAAATAAAATAAGTACACAGTGGACATTGTGCAGGAGGTACCGAGGTACGGCATCCTTATTGATGGCTTATTACTATGAACTACAATTCCAAGAAGTTTTAGATAAGAATATTGATTAATATTACTTAGTAAAATAAATATTGAAAAATATTCATAGCCTCAGTTGCAACAGACTAAAACAACAATTAACAAGGTTTCTGTTGCAGATCCTCAAATAAGAACATTAATGGACTGACCAGGATGTTCGATATCAGTTCACATGGCAAAAAAATTGATGCTCAAACTAGACCATGCCAGACAGTAGTTATAAAATTATGCAGTCCTGACAGTCGAATAAATAAGTTCCTGTATACATGGTTGCATACCTTAGTCGACAATGCCTGAAACTGTTTTTTCTTGATGATTGTAGGTCTTCCACGATGTTTGCTGACAGTCCCAGAATAAGCACTCTCTGTTTTGGACTCTCCCATGTGGATCTCTAGGCTTTTTATTCAGTCCTTATTTGCCAATTTGAAAATCTTGATCGTGTTTAACTTGAACAATTTTGCATCCCAGGATCTGAACTTCAAATTTAGTCCACTTTCAAAAATCATCCAAGGAATGTCCCAAACACAAAATACCTAGTAATCAGCAAGCCTGAGGACTGAATAGGTAGGTCTAACCCCATCAAAGAGCCAACTGTGCCATTGAAAGTGACATTCGGTTAAAAAGGTCTTGAAAAAGCATAATAATCAGGAATAGAAAATAATAATAATGGCAAACAGAGAGGTCTCTTCAGAAGTTGAAAGACGATACAGAACAACACACACACAAAACAGAGAAAAAAAAACATTTTAACACTCTTTCCATGAAGTATCGTGAGGGTAATTAAAATACTGATGTAATCCTGTAATTTTAAATGTGGATACCTCTTGGCCAAAAAAAAAATAGTTAAAACTAAGACTTTAGATACTAACGATGCGGAATACTTACTTATAACAATAATATATATATATATATAACCAATGCAGAAATGGTGCCAAGAATTATAAAGCAATCATCAATTTAACAAATAGGGCAACTAGAGGTCTTGATGCAGCTACAAACCAATATGAGCATTTGCTACTATTCGACACATTTAAAATTTTGAAACTAAAAGGCACAAATAAGCAAATATACTTGAGAGAAAAGAATTAAAATTCATCTGGATTAAGGACTTGGAACTTGGTGCACCAGCCACCGAAACCAATCCAGAAACCTTGCTGTTACACAAATGCTAAAACTAGGAAACAAGGTCCACAGCATTCAAATTCCAAAAGAAAAAATATATATATTGAGAATGGACCGGTATCTTTAATCCCAAGTCAGTAAGCAGCTAAACAGAATCCCCGAGTGCTCTATATTGGGTTTTCTTTTTTCTAAATCTACATGTATAAGTAAGGTTTTCAAACCAATTTCAAGCTACCACTAATTTTCACTAGAACTTGTCAGTGCTTAGTACAGAGGGAAATATATTGTTTACCCATAGGGAACCTGGAAAGACTGAAAGAAACAAATGTGTTCTCAGAAAATAAAAATCAAATCTGCCAAAATCAATGGAAGCACCAGCAAAAAAAAAAACAATGAATAAATTGAGGAAAAGCAAATTAGATAAAAATTGCCAAAAGATCAAAGATTATGAGAAAATCAAGAGGCGACGCAACTAAGGAATCCAATTCAGCTTTTATGTTCATCGGTTATGCATAAACATATCCTACTATGACCAGAACAAGCACTGGAAACAACATAGAATGAGAAGTTCATGTGGCTACTGGCAAAATTTACCTGCAAACCAAACCAAACAGCTTCAAGTGTCAGAATGGTATAGATAATCAAATACTGTATCAATCCTATTTCCAATAATTTCAATTATAGCAGTAGTAGAAGTTACAGAGTGCAAAACATTTTCGTGGGTCCCGATTTTACAAATTTCCCTAGAAGGATGAACTCCTTTTACAAAACAAAAGAATCAATAAGGCAATCCAGAGTGACTCCCAATTTATCAGTTTCTTGAAAAAAGAACCAAACATGCCATAGTGTTCCAGAAATCTTCTCCAAAACTCCAATTAAGGGAATTTAAACCATCTGATAACATAATAAAGAATTCCCATATGGATATTTTATTTTGGATCGTGACATATTAAAGAAAACAATCAACATTTATTCTACCCAAAAAAAATAAATAAAATCACAAATTTTCCTATAATTGGGACATCCAAAGAAATCCATCAATTAGAGAAATATAAGCTTGAACCAGAGCAGATATTCTCAAGTTCTAGTAAAACCCACGTCAAAATTCAGTTCCAGAATAGTAGAATACACACAATTAAACATACATTACATAAAGAATCAAGACATATTAAAGGAACAATCAACATTTATTCTATCCAAAAAAAAAAAAAACCAAATTTTCCTATTAGTTGGATATCCAAAGAAATTCATCAATAAGGGGAATATAAGCCTGAACCAGAGCAGATATTCTCAAGTTCTACCAAAACCCGCGTCAAAAATCAGTGCCAGTATATACACGCACAAACATACATTACAAGCTTCAAAACACAACCCACGGAATGGATTTACATTTGGGCTTAATCGTAAATTTTAAGGGCGAAGAAAACAGTTCTAGAGGGTCGTTGTAACAGTAATGGAATATAAGTATTAAGAGCATGCTATTGAGTTCTTGATGAAGATGAAGTTACTTGTTCGCACCTTTGGAGCTCAGCTAATGCTTGCCAGATAGAGAGAGAGAGAGAGAGAGAGAGAGAGTGGGGTTTTCTTTCTTTTTGCATGTAGTATTTGTAAGGATCGCAAAAAATGGAGTTTCACGACATCCATTCGAAAATCTTATCCACAAGTGCCATCACTATATGTCTCTGTACTTTACATATATGTGCGTACATATACGCGTGTGAGTAGGAAGATAAGGGAAAAAATCAGTGAGGCTGAGAAGGAGCTAGTGAGCCAAGCAATCGCTTTTAATTAATTTATTAATTTATTTATTTTTTTTCCTGCAACACTCATTTTTCACTAAAATTCAAAATTTCTATTTATTTATTTATCTTAAACTTTTTATTTATTTGGAATATCTATATAAGTAGTTAAATGTAATTCTCAAACCAAATAATAAAAAAAAGGTTAAATTTAGCAAACCTAATGTCAGAACCCACCAGGATGTCCCCAGGGACACAATGAAATAAAAAATAAAAAAAAAATAAAAAAAATTGAGGAAGGTCAATTTTTAAATTTTAGAGAATTATTATACATACAAAATGCAATTTTTTAATTATTATACATACAAAATGCAATTTTTTAATAAAATATACATACAAAAAAGCAATTTTTTTAAATTGGCTCCGCCTTTGCGACCCGTCACAAACGGACTATGTTTTGAATGGAGGGAGGCACGATGAGTCACGAGTCATTATATGTCAAAAATAAGAGGAATGAGCTCGGAATGAGTGAACACCATGAAGATATTGGGTTTCAAGAGGGGTAATTGTAACATCTCGTACCATCTCACGTGGTGTTGGAGAGAGGTTGTTTGCAGGCACTCATGTAGACATCGCGCGTGTGTGTGTCTATATATATGCACACATACACACATACACGTTTTGAAATTTATGAGCACTGCGAGTTTGCAAAGTAGAGGTCCACAAGAAATTGTTAGACCTAATGAATTGGTAAAAACAAAATCAAATCGTCGGAACAACCACGAACCGAACTGTCAGTTTGATTCCGATTTAAAAAATAAACAACAATTAATTTACAATTTGGAGTTCATTAAGATCAGATAGGACTGGACCGGACCAATTACTATATATATATATATATATATATTACAGAGTATAATATTAATATTAATATATAAAACAAAAAAACATGATTACACATCTACGCATCCAAGTAGAATATATTATGATATTTATACTCTCATTTTTAAAGTTAACAGTAAGTATGGCAAGGGCTTCGTGAGACCTTTAATAGTATGTTATTATACAAATTTTTTAGGAGGTTCATGAAGCTCAATAATTGTGGCACAGAACCGAATCAAATCGTTGTTTTATAACTTGATTTAGTTCAATTCCAGTTCTAATTTTTTAAGAACTATTGAGATCACTTCAATTTCGGTTTAACTTTAATTCGTACCGAATCATGTGCACCCCAATGCAAAGCGCAGACT
>JAOTQH010000050.1:881615-898663 GCA_025631255.1 Cornus kousa
AGATTATAGAATGCTCTAACAATACGTATAGAGAGTTAGAATGCTTTAACAATACAACATGCTAGACTACTCCTACACGATACGACTCTAAGCAAATTACAGTAGTATAGAATTTTCCGACCATGCGAACTACTCATGTATCATTGTGTTGCGCGTTACACGGCATAACCTTTCACGGTGCGGCCTAAAATTTAGGTGTAGCATGGCAAAATTCATTTGGACTTTTAAAACAGAACTTTGAATACACACAATTGCTTACAAATCACACATATCAGCGATAATTTAATTTTGTGTTTAATTTGAAATAAATTAAGTATTTATTTAATTAATTGTGTTTGAGAACGAAATTGAGTATAATTGAAAATGATAAAAATCACTAAAAAAAGATAAATTTTAACTACAAAAATATCACCTGTCACTAAATATTAAACACTCAAAATTTAAAAAATTATAAAAACATATTTATTTTGTAATTACCACTTAAAAGTTTCCGCACTTAGATTGGAAACTGGAATTTCAATGAATATGCTCAAAATTAAAAATATATTAAAAATATAATTTTTTTAATTATCACTTAAAAACTTCTTTTTTTTTTCTTTTCTTTTCCCCCTTCAGTTCTTCATTTTCAATTTTATCAAATATCTTGAATATATTGACGCCACTCCCTCTCCCTTTCCTTTTTACTCTCTCTCCTCTTTCGTATCCAAACGTGGTGTAGCATCCAATCCCTTTCGCCCCGCTGCCCTCAGTTCATGAATAAACGGAGTCCCACCGCCATATAGGAGCTAGAGAGAGTAGACACAGACACGGCTTCAGAAGATAACTCCATGGCCTTTTAAGTTCTAACAGATACATATTTAGAGAGAGAACAGCAGAGATGTTTCTCACTCATCTTCCGAAATTTCCCTCTCACTTCCCTTTCTTCACCCCACCACCTGCTCTCTACAACTATCTCATCCTTTCCACCAAATCTAAACTACCCATCTCCGCCACACTCTCCTCCACACCCAAAATCAGCCCAATTTCTCACTTCTCTTCAACTCCAACCCTTCTTTCCCTTTCCTCACAGACCGAACTCCAAACCCCCCAAAATCTCCCAAACCCAGAAGAGACCCCCACTGAAATTTCGCTAGAAAAGCTCTTCGTCCCTCCTGAAACTGATATTTCATCTGAAAATACATCACTGAGTACAAGAATCTTGAAGGGTTCGAATATAGTGCTCAGTAGGTATGCCAGAGATGCTCAAGTGATGCAAGCAGAGTTCGTGAAGAGCAGTGTGCGGACTGAGGATTGTCCCTCTGATGGGTGGCCGGAGTTTGCACTCGTCGGGCGGTCCAATGTCGGCAAGTCGTCGCTGCTCAATTCGCTTGTGAGGCGGAAAAAGCTAGCTCTCACGTCGAAGAAGCCCGGTACCAATGTGTTCTTATTCTTTTCTGTAGTTACAACCTCATGTTATATCAATTAATTGTCTTAATTCAGTATGTGATGGCTCATTGTTTTGAGTTGATTTGCTTAATATGTGGTGAATAATCTTATAACAAAGATGCACAGAAAACTAGCTATGCATTTTTAAATTTGCTTCTGGTAGAAGTTTATGGCATGGAATTCTTTTGAGGTGGATTGCTCTCATGTCAAAGAAGTCCAGTATCCATGTGCTCTGATTCGTTTCTTTAGTTACTAATCACATGTTATATCAATTAATTGGCTTAATTTATTATGTGGATGCCTCATTGTTTTGTTTTGTTTTCTTAGTTCTTTATGTTTTGAGTTGATTTGCTTAATATGTGGTGAACCATATAACAAAGATGCATGGGAAGTAGGTTTAGCTATACATTCACAGATTTGGTTCTGGAAGATGTTAGAAAACTTTTGGCAGCTTCTTGTTATTATTATTTTTTCTTTTGCTAGAATTAGAACTTGATGGTGAAGTACTTTAGACTTGTTAGCTTGGTGGGCAGTATGTATAAGCTAATAGCTAAAGTTCTAGTCTTGCGGGCTATGGATACTGTTTTGGAGTGTTTCAAGGCTACGGATAGTGTTTTGGTGTGTTTTTGGTTATGCGAAGCACCCCAATTGAGATATTGTTTTGGTGTGTTTCAAGGCTGTTTCGGGGCTGAAGATCAATATAGGAAAGAGTGAGATTGTGACGATAGGGGAAGTGGGAGGGATCGACTCTTTTGCTGACATCTTGGGTTTTGGTGTTGGGGTTTTCCGGCGGTATACTTGGATCTCCTATTGGACGTGGCATCAAGGAGATGGTCGTCATGGACTCAGGTGGTGGATCATTGAGAGGAGGCTTACGGGTTGAAAGAAACAGTATCTTTAGAAAGGAGGTTTGCTAACCCTTTTGAAGAGTACCATATCGAGTCTTCCAAATTACTTTCTTTCCGTAATTTCTCCATCTGCTACAGTTGTGAAGAGGATTGAATCTAGAGGTGGTTGGTGCTTGCTCGAGGTGAAATCTTCGGCAGGAGTAGGTCTTTCGAAATTTATTAGGAAGGCTTAGGATGAAATTTCGAAGCACATCTAATTTAGGGTAGGGGTGGGAGACAGGTCAGATTCTGGGTGGACCCGTGGTGTGGGGATAGACCTTTGAAGAGGGCTTTCCCTTGGATTTTCAAGACGGGTGGATTGACAGGCGATGGTGGACAATTGCTATCATCTTGATTGTGGGAGTGTCACTTGCGATGTGCAGTTTGAGAGGTCGCCACAGGATTGAGAGTTGGGGGATGCTATGGCGTTTTTGGCATTCTTATATAGACAATGTTTGTGGGGATGTTATGGATTAGTGGTCGTGGTCGGGATCATGTCATGGGAAGTTTAGTTGATATCTTTCTAAAACAGACTGTTCATTGTTCAAGGACCTTCATTTCCATGGAAGGCTATCTGGTGCACCAAAGCCCCTTTAACAGTGGATTTTTTCGATTGGACAACACTCTTCGTAGGATTTTGATGATTACCTCTGTTCATCATGAATCGGTGCTATTTGTGCAAGAGAGACGGTTGATTGGTGGATCACCTTCTACTATATTGTCCCGTGGCTAGAAAGGCTGGGCCATGTTATGCACCATCTTGGATGCAACTTCATACCAGGTTTCGCAAAAAGTATGCTAGAGACTTGGAGCGGACGCTTAGTTGAATCCCAATCTAGAGATCCGTGGCGAGTGCCCGATATGGAGGATGAAATGTTTTTTCTTAGTTTAGGAAGAAATTGTAAATCATTATAGCTCTTATTGTCTTTTGTGGATGGGTTGGTGTATAACTTATGGCCTTTCTTTTGTATATGGGATGCACTCCCCTTTTAAACGATCTTCTATGAATTCTTACTTATAAAAAAAAATATAACAACAAAGCCTTCTTCCAATTACTTTTTGATCGGCTACATGAATCCTATGTTTCAATTCTGCTCTATTTAAGGCCATAGTTACAGTCAATCCACGTGCTATATCATATCTTTATTTACTAACTCCACCCACATTAACTTCGGTCTTCATCTTTCTCTTCATCTTCCCTTAGTATTTCCCTCAATGTGGAATATGTCACTTTTCCTAACCGGGGCATTTAAAGGTCATCTTTGCGCATGTCAAAACTATTTGAACCGATATTCTCCCATTTTATCTTGAATTGGTGATACTCCAACCATCTTCCGAATCTAATCATTTCTAATTCTATCCTTTGTAGTCCTACTGCACATCCATCCCAACATTCACAATTCTGTCACTCACTTTATGCAAATATTGTTTCCTAGCTGCCCAACATTCAGAACCATAAAATATGGTTGGTCTAAATAGTTGTTCAACATAATTTCCCTTTCAATCGTAAGGGGATACACTTATCACACAATATACTAGATACACTCCTCCATTTAACCCATTATGCCTTGATTCTATGATTAACATCATCTCCAATTTCTCCCTCATTTTGAATAATTGAACCTAGATAACGAAAATGTTCACTTTTTTGTACCTTTTGATTCTTAATCCTCACTACATCCTCATTTATCTTTATAGATTTACTAAAGCTACATTCTATATATTCAATTTTATTTTGACTTATCCTAAACCCTTTTAGTTCTAAAGCTTCTCTTCAGACCTCTAATTTGGCATTTTCTTCTCTAGTCTCGTCAACTTATACAATATCATCCGCAAATAACGTATACCACGGATCTTATATAAAATATATATTTTATTCATTTATTGAATTTTTTTTTTTATGGTTTTGGAGCACAAGATAAATACTAATTTCAAATACTTTAAGATTTAAAATTTTAGTAAGTTTATGACATAGTTTTAGTACGTGTTGTGTTAAATAGTCAATAGCAATTTGTTGTTTTGCACGTTTGAGTACGTCTCAATGTAAATAGTGATAGCTAAATGTTTGTATATTAATAAGGTGGATGTATTGGGTTGAGTTAGGGTAGATTGTAACATTTGAAGACAAGTTGATGTTACTTACCGGGATAGAGTTTAGTACCATTGGCTTTAAGAGAAGTTGATGTTTTTGTAATGGTAGAGGTTAGGGCTATTAATGTTCAGAGGAAATGTAATACAACACCAACACTTATATTCTTACTTTTAGCTCTACCGGCACTTATGGGTTACAAATGAGGCCCTTACTATTTTATATAGGCATCCTCGTCGGTCCTCCCTAATGGACGGTTAGGATGGGCTATAATCAATGGTTAAGATTTGCTCTCTAGAACAATTTTCTTAAATATCTAGATATTTACAACTCTACATCACTCTCTACTTCTCTAGAATATTCTCTAATCAACATATTACTATAACTTTCTTTAGTCTTCCAATGCTCCACAACTCTCTACACAAGTGTGGAAGACTCTAGAACCCACTCTCCACATATGTCAAGTAGACGCCATGCAAAGTAATATTAAAATCAAGTGACACTTTTTTTTTCCCTCTTATTTCTTTCTTGTCCATCCCAACTTAAGGAGGAAAATTTTTCTTGCCTTAGGAATAATTGTTTTTGCCCTTCCTATCTCCCTTATTGAATATTGTATTTATTGAGTTTGATTAGGATGGATTGTATTCATTCAGTATAAAACACTAACATTATATTTATTGTCCAGATTTCCCTGACAGAACTTCTTCTAGCTCATTAATTTATAATGTGAGGAGAGAGATTCCATTCGGCTACCGAACATTTGTGTGAAACAGTGTCAATGATGCTAGTGAAGGATGAAACGCTCAATAAAATTGAATCCATTATGAACTGTTGGATGGAATGGACATCCTAACAAACAATCATTTCTTCCTAACCAAATATGGTTGATTGTAGCTGCAAGAACCAGCTTGTTCAGTAAAACCGTGAAGCTTAAATTGGGCTCCTTGGATCAATATATCCAGACTTTTCTAGAAGTACTTAAATACTGGTGATTTGCTTAAAGCCATTTCTCCATTTCCTGAAATTTTAAATGAGACTGCTGGAAACATGAAAGCTTCAGAGTAGTAATGATGAGATTTTGTAACCATAGCACTTTTTGTATTTTGGATGACTACATTGTTGCCTTTCTATGGACTCACTTCAAATTGTGAAGAATTAATTTTCTTCTCTCTCAGTGATGTTCATGATAGATTACACGAAATGCTTTGTAAGTTTGTATAATTAGGTAATTTCATTTTCATTTTGCTCTTTAATTTCATGGAAAAGAACTGAAGATAAATATTTGTGGGCTTTTTACTTGCAGGGAAGACACAATGCATCAATCATTTCCGGATTAATGATAGTTGGTACCTGGTGGATTTGCCTGGATATGGGTATGGCTTAGATTATGAATGTTACATTGTCTGGAAGATGTTAGCATGATCATTAAAATACAAGAGAAATATTAATTTTGCTAACTTAGCATTTAGTGATTCCCCCACCCAATAAGGAGAATTCAGTGATTATTGTGCCTGGTATTTTAACTAACTTTCAACTAGTCGAACCTTCAGGGAGCGGAAAACTTCCAATAGAGTTGGATTTGATATTCTCCAACTTACCGGTTTCCACTATGGTATTTATACTTGCCTGAAATAAATCTAAAAATTGTGCATAAATTCCATTTCTTTTTTCCCTATTTGTAAAAAAATGTGCAAAATTTAGCAAATTGTGTATGTTTTTATTTTGAATCAAGTTCTTGAAGGCCCATGCTTAGATTGACTTTTCCCCTGTTATTTCTCCTGCTTTCACATCCATTTCGTTTGTCAAGATAAAACTTCAAGGGACATTCTTTATGTTTATTTTCAAGATTGAAAACAAAGAATTTTGATTTCTAACTGAAATAATTTAACAATTTATTTGTTAACGATCAATATCATATTTTTTCCAGCTAATTGATACCTGGAAATGTTCTTAGCCTTCTGGTTGCAGGTTCAATCTACTCTTATAATCATTCATTGCTTCTTGCCCATTATGTTTTATATATATTTTATATTTTTTTATTTTATAAGTCGATTTCATACATGTGAAATACTCAACAATGTCGTCCTTTCAGTTGGGTTATATTAGTGTGCCGTCTGTAAGACTATAACAAGTTTATTAGAAACTCTTCCGTGTTAATTCATACTACAAGACATATAGAACTCTATTAAGTTTGTCATCAGTTTTTTTTTTTTTTTTTTTTTTCAGTTCTAATTGAAATCTGGTTACGAGGTTGATTTTCGAAAGGAAGAACAAAGATGGCTAGAAAACAGTGCTGAACCCAATTAGTCCCTTTCTTAAATAGTCTAAATTATTATTATTATTATATTATATTATATTTTTTTGTGTTATTTCTATTCTTCTCACTCTTTCTGTGATAGAGTTTTTGGTTGTCGCAATGCTATCACTTAATTGGTTTGTAATGACATTTGTTGGTTTAACTTCATTTCATTCAGTTTAACAAAATCTTTTGTGGGCTTGTGAGTTGCAATATATGATAGCTCGTGGTTTAACTGAGGTTTTGGTCCTAAGTAGAGTAGAATGACAAAATAGGATCCATGAAATCATTCCCAAATCATAGCTGGAAAAAATGATTTGTTGAGTTCAGTTCTAATGATTCCTATGGTTACTACTACAATATTTGTATCTACATTGAACAGGTATGCATCAGCACCACAGGACCTCCGAAAAGATTGGGAAAAGTTCACTAAAGATTATTTCCTAAATCGTCCAACTTTGGTCTCAGTATTCCTTCTTGTAGATGCTAGCATTCCTGTGAAACCGATTGATCTTGAATATGCAAGTTGGCTAGGTCAAAATAAGGTAATTTCTTTTCTTTTATTTGTATAGAAACCAAAAAAATAAGTTACTTTGGGCCAAGAACATGGAATCAAGTTAGAGAGCAGCCACCTCATGCAAAATAATGCTGAAGGTTAGGTCTATCTCTAGTTCATCCCTCCCAGCGTCTTGCATAGGTGGGGTCCAACCTTAGGTAATGGCCTTCTGGAGAAAAAGATTGAGTGGGTTTTGTTTACATCTTTCCTTTTTTGGCCTTGCCCTGGATATATCAGCTGGATATTGCTATCTGTCTACGATTTCAAATGTTGTTTGCATCCATCATTTCTATTTTGTTCTCGGTGTTTTTCACCCCTTTCTTCTACCCTGATTAAGTTGTTGAAGGGATGGTTTCTGGAAAAAGTTTGCTAGGGCTGTGCTTAGCCAAAAATGGTTGGTTAGAACGTTCCAACACACGTCTCAAAATCACAAAAATGCATGGAGTTATACTCTTTATTGAGTTGGCTATTCTTGTACAGGCCGTTGAACAATACCCTGTGCATTCAGTTTCTTGGATAAGCATCTTGATCATGATTTCCTCTTGTTGAACAATACTATCCTCTCCTCAATGGTGTTGGGTTGTAGCGGAAAATGTACTGATCCTAATTTGTTTGCTTTCAGATTCCCATGACGTTAATCTTTACCAAATGTGACAAGCGAAAAAAGAAAAAGAATGGAGGGAAAAGACCTGAAGAAAATGCGCAGGATTTTCAGGAGTTGATACGCGACTTCTTCCAAACAACACCGCCTTGGATTATGACCAGCAGTGTCACCAATCAAGGTCGAGATGAGATACTATTGCACATGGCTCAGCTACGGAACTACTGGCTCAAACATTAACAGAAATACAGATCCACGCCTGTGTGTCTTTCCTACTAGGTGCATTTAGTTTGTGTTCGAATACTTTTAGCAACTGTGGTTTAGAATTGTTGTAAGCGTGAGCAATAAAAAAGTTCAAAATAGGTCAAAAACGATACTAATTTTGAAGTTCTGTTACTGGAGGAAAAACATGAAGCCTTCGGATCAAGCTAGAGTGAAGTGCATCATACGTTTGGACCAGTTCAAACATAGACAAGGCGGCGAAAAACCACTAGAAGGGCTTGATTTCGAAGTGAAGTGAAAAGGTTACAATGTGCTAGTTAAAAATTTTGTTGTAAAAAAAAACAGTTTATCTGGTAGTATTGTTTATGGTGCGCAATTGCATGGGAACGTTTGGTTCCAAAGGCTGAACGGTTCTCTGGCAAATAACAAAGAATGAAATTCTGGCTGCGTCGTTTGTATCGGAATTGAATTAATTTTATATTGTGAAAAAGATCGATTTCTAACTAAGACTTGTGGTAACAATGTCACAAAACAATTTGAATTTATTTTGAATAAGTCAACAACTGCTTGTTATGTTATGGAACTAGTGGAGAGGTATACGTATGGGCATAGAAAGAACATAAATTTTCAGACTTGGATGAAGTATATGACAGGTCTGTGTTTTTTTTTGTTCTGTTTTAAAAGAAAACCTGGCAAATAATATGAACACTCATCTTGCATATACGAGTAACTCAACCCTCAATTTTCTTGACCTTAGAGATATAATATAGTGGGTGTAAACTATAAAATGTAAACTAAAGAACAGCATATTTTATAGGATAAAAGGTTAGTTTTGTGAAATTAACCTCACAAAATCTCAACATCGATTATTACTGCAACATCACTGAAGGTTTAAACACTTGGAATTAAACTACCTTTTTTTTGTTGATCGAACTACCCAAAAAGACTGGATGAAAATAGAACTAAAAAACCACAACAATATTTGTTTGTTTGTTCTTTTTTCTTTTTCTTTTTCTTCTTCCTTGTGTGGCTATGAATGAAATAATATAAAATACAAGTCAACTTCACATTAATCAATAAAATCATTTAGAATTATCAACTTCAAATTTAAAATCTTCTAGCAATTTCACTTTTTTTTTTCTTTTTTTTTTTTTTCCTTACATAATTCTAAATGATGGCCTTGCATTATGGCCTTAATATAAGAGATTTTTGGGCGATTAACTTTTGTCATAATATAATGATAACCCTGTTTTACCATAAAGACTAGGGTATACACCACCATGAAAAAGTTAACTAGTAGGTACAGATTACATTTTGGCTTCTTTGTACATTTAGGCATCACTCGGCTCTAAGCTACAACCATGGAAATTAAGCTCTAGAGTAGAATCCATCTATAACACAAAAATCCTCTGCATAGAAGTTTATATGAATTTTTTTATCTAGGGCTTTTTCACATCTGAAAAGAACATACATTCCTGCAAATACTGGTCTAGCAAACAGATGCAAAACAACATAAACAAGTTTCTGTGTTACTGATTATCTTAAAGTCTCTGATTCTGCTTTTGGTAACATGAATAGATCATGGTTTATCTCATATAATGAATTCACGCCCTCGCTGGCTGGGATTGAAAGGAACATTGTCATGTCATTCATATTCTTGATCCAGCACCTCAAGGTGTTAAGTTGACTACCCTCGAATGACTAAACATAACCTATATACTATGCTCACTCCAAGAACAAGCAAGCCAAACACAACAAAATTCAACTAACAGCTGGCAGAAAATCCCATAATAACACTTCATGATATATATAAAAGTAGGTATGAAATTACTACGTTATCATCACTACCAAACATGGCAACTCGAACCCTACTAAACTTTTGAGAATAAGTGACCTTCATTAAATGTCTGATTTGTGGAACTATTACTCACAATCAACAAAAAGAATGAGAATATAGTACAAGAAGAAAAGAAATGTACAGTTCCTCACAAAACAAATAGTCCTCTTATATACTGATTTCCAGAAAGCAAAAACATAATGTACGTAAATCTAACCTAGCAACCCCTCCATCGCTTATATGACCAGCATAACATTCCGAAAAATTAAATCCACAAGGTCTATTTTCTCACCAAAAAAAATATCAATGAATCTGCTCAGTGCATTTTGATGCATATCATAATTTTACCCTTTTTTTTTTTCATTGAACTGGAACAAATCCAATATAAAACCCCAGCAAAATTTTTAAAACAAAAAAGGACTACACACCATACCACTGGGAGGTGAAGATATTTACCATCCGTATCTTAGAGTCAACACCAAAAACCTAGGTCTGGAGGCAACAAGATTTAGGCAAAATGAGGTCAACACTCCACTCTAACAATTGAAAATTTCTAAACTTCCCATTCCATATTTCCATCTTCCATTTTGTTGCTTGCATCCCCATTTCACATATGGATCACCACTTCAATCATGACATCCCCATTCCACACCATGAATATGGATAAATCGTGATATCACATGAAGCAAGACAGAATAGTGCTATTCTACCAACTTGATGCACAAACCAATGGAGAACAGGAGGAGAAAGAAGAATAATAGGAAGGAAAAAGAATATTTATAGAAGAAAATCTGCATCTCTATACCCAAGATATCAAACATCAAAAGTAATCAACTCAATGTATGAAGCCCAATATATATAGGCAATTAAGGTAAAATCCTAATCAAACACCCCCAACAATAACATTTATAAAAATGGTGATATGTGGTGCATGTGATTCTCCATAATAATAAAATACAAGATAAATCCTAAAATGCCTACAATGAATAGGTAGATCACATGGATAATTGTATCTCCATAATCATGTTTACAATTTAATAGCAATGAGTTTATGACATCACATGTGAGAACACACTTTGCCCAATTCAATAATTGAAATGGGGATATGATGGCATCTATATTACCTGCACTTGGGCACTCGTATTAGATGCAAATGTGTGTCTCTGTCTGTGTCAGACCTCATTTAATTGCATTTAGGACACGTGAGCTCAGCTTACAATGTGTCCAAAACTTGGATATAGGTGCGTGGACAAGTCTTACATACTTTAAAAAACACAACACGCTGCCTAAAACTAGAATTTATCACTATTATTTAATTCTATTCCGTTATCACAATAAAGGATCTAGATGTCCGATTTGAGTAACACAATACGAGTACAATAAAGGAAATAATTGAGTCCTAGTAACATAATATGACTTTAATGGTAAACATTATATTATTAAATCTCCAATACCTTATCTCACTAGGAAAAGCTATCTATATTTCATAAGAATCCATTTGTGATGGATTTAAATGCTTAAACATTCATTTTGGTTTAACACATTAAAATCTTATCTTTTGTGTCATCTTTCATTTCCTCTTCCTCCTTTCTCCTGATTCAACTAATTGCTTAAAACATAATCAAGTCAACTTCTTCTCATTATTATCCTTTCATCAACTTTGATTATCAAACAACTAATTAATCTAGGTCGTTGTCCTTAAATTTAAGTATGAATGTCTAACACCAAATGTCACTTCACCATTTTGGAGTTGGAGCACTTTCCCCGCTAGCATGACAAATCACAAGCCTATTCAGAAGAAATAACCTAATCAATTTTTAATTAAATAAAAAAGATAACCACCATAGACTTCCAGAAACGGAACAAGATTAAGCCCCAAACTGCATTTGGTCCACCAAATCAACCAACAACAACATTGATGTCTTTATTTTTATATGAAAGACAGACAATAAAGCAACCCAATCAACAACCCTGTGTTATAGGTTACAACCTATAATTGATTTCAGAACAATTTTCCTCTTTAAGTCAACCTAGAGTGCAAACCCATGTTGAAAATCTATAGAAAACTATTGATCATGGAATCAGAAATAAAAGAAACAACTTCTCACCATCAAATTAAAGCAGTCATTCAAAATCCCCAACATAGCCAAACAACTTGTAACTGATAATAAACCAGTACGCAATACACAAAATGGAAAATTGTTTCTCTTGCTAAGTTCAAGAAATGGAAACTAAAACAGACTGAAATTATCCTTTGAAACCTTAAGAGGCTGCAGCGGCTCCCTTGTTCCTCGGAGCTGCTTGAGTTCCTAAACAAACAATAATATAACAAACCAATCAATCAAACTAAAATAAGAATGATCAAATAACAAAATAGACAAAGCCTCCAAAGATGTACAAACTGTTTACCTTCTCTGAAGTTACTCTTGAACCTGCGGGGAAGATGACGGAGATACCTCATACGGCCAGTTCCTGTGGTCTTCCTTCTGATTGCCTTCACACTCCAATTATCTGAAGTCAAATTCAATACAGTAAAAAAAATTAGTAAAATGAAATCATTTTTAAATTGGCCCCCTAATAACAGGTTGAAGCAGAGGATAAAATTCCTGATCTTTGGAACCTTTTTTTTTTTTTTTTTTTGATAAGTCCTGATCTTTGGAACTAAAATCCAAAGTTTAAGAACAATTGGCCGGAAAAATAGGAAATGTATCAAAGCACTTTATCAAACAACATGCAACTAGATTGGTCCAAAGTAAATAAGGAAAATCAAGAATCAAACACAAACACAATGTAAAATGAGTGGTAGATTTACAAGTATTGTAACTTTACAGTAAATGAATAAATAAACAAATTAAGCAACAGTCAATTACAGTGAATACTTGGACCCTCTAATATAGCTCAATTATAGCATTGTTTCATAAAAAGAGAAAAAAGTTGAGATGAAATCACTAAGGCACCAGCACTTATTCTAAATGTATTAACTTCTTATCCAATTAAGTGTGTTTGACAATGAAATTTTGAATATCACTTAAAAAGGTAAGCTTTTAAAAATAAAAAAGAAATTAACAAAATCTCAATTTTTATTTCACAGTTAAAATTTCCAGCACTTAAAAATTCAATTATTAAAAATTCAATTATTAAAAATTCGGGTACTCCATTTTCAGTTTTATCAAACAGACCATAAGTAATTACAAGAATCATAGATCTACTGATATGTGACATATATAGAGCAAATAAATTAAAAATTGTGGAATAGGTACAAGAAATTGAACCAAAGCTAAAAAAGAGCCGTATCTTGTTCCTTGTTTGATTCCAACAAAGAAAACGATTTTTTTTTTTTTTTGTTTGCAGCACCCAAATTCAATTGAATGCATATATATAAATCAATTCTTAATGCCACACAGAACCAAAGGTCCAGTTACTTTAACTTGTATTTTCCTTTTGGTTCCTTTACATTTTCTCAGCAACCAAACAAAGCAATATTATAAATTGAACGAAACACCAAAAACAAAAAAAGGTAACAGTTGAATCTAAACTGTAAATCGCATCAAATAACAAATCAAAGATTATTAATCGGATGAAAGTAGAGAGAGATTACATTTTCTGACCCGAGCAGCAGGAAAGGCACAAGCCGAGCAACGGCTCTTCTGGAGATGGAAGCTACGGCGGCCGCATCTGACACACAGTGTGTGAGTCTTGTTCCTCCTCTTACCGAAGCTTCCTGTTCCTTTTCCCTACAAATATTCAACACCACTCATACATATATGTGCATATACCTACATATACATATATATTTCAACAGAAGAGAGATAAAGAGAGAGAGAGCGAGAGAGTACCATGTTTGGAGGTGAAAAAACCCTAGGTTTTTAGGTTTTGGCAGGAAATTGGAAGACTGATATCGTTAACGTATTATATTTCGACTGCTGGAGGTGAATTAGGGTTTTTTAGGCCCAGTTTGGTTGGAGAGTAGTGAAAGGTAATGGGCCCTTAAAATTGACCAACCGTTGGTGATATATGCCCTATGGGCTACATTAATTGGGCCGTGATCACCCGCCAATTCGGCCAGCTCAAAAATTTAATTCTAATCGGTTCAGTTGCAAAACCATATGCCCAATGGATTTTAATTTTTATGCTTGGTCAAGATATTTCAGAACAGCCCAAAAGGGACAATTGGGCCAGATCAGGTAGCCAAGCCTTTAGGTACAGGGTGCGCAGGGCGTACCTAATCATTAGTATGCCCAACCAATTAAAATACATCATTCAAGTTGATTGAGAGTAATTTTTATGAATACATGGAACCAATCAACTTAAATGGTACATATGAATTGGTTGAATATATTAATGACTTTTTTTTTTGGTAAGTAACATATCAATGACTTGGTATGCCTAGTGTACCTTATTCTACTCATTTTATAGAAGGAAAGGAGCGAAGAAGGAGAGAGAAAGAAAAGAGAAGAGGTATCTCCTATGGGTGCAAATGAGTAGGGTCGAGTTTCATTGTATTCTTGATTTATTCCTTACTTTTGTTATTGAACCTTATATTTAGATCGAGAGTGAGTAACTGAGTTAATGGTTTTTCGTTCATTCAATATGTGCTACGTTCATTCATTTGTTTGTTTGTTTATTTTTATTTTTATTTTTATTTTTTTATTTTTATTTTATTTTATTTTTTTACCTAAAATTTGCTCTCTTGAGTTTGTATGCTGCATATTCCACTCCAAAGTGCCTCTCAGGGGTGGCATAATGGCATTGACAGAAATTTGGAAGATAAGTCATTGAGGTTTTGCTTTCGAACCGTACTCCTGACTTGAATAATACGTGTGCTGTGAGACCGATATATGTGCTCTAGGAAGGAAAAAAAAAAAAATTCCACTCCATAGTACCAAGGGCCCTGTGCCCAGTGGTATTACATTTACCTACCAAAGTAGATGGTGAAGGTTCGAGCCTCTAAAGAAGTAAAGTGGGTGTGTGAGTGATGTGTATGTAATTTTTTTTGCCAATCACAAAATAAAAAATAAAATTGCACTCCATAGTCTCCATGACATGTTAAAGGAACATGCTATTATACGAAAAGGAAACATTTTTCTCCTTTTTTCCTCCACTCTCTCCTCTAACTTAACTAGCTCAATTTCAAAATGACAATACTACCAAAAATTTTACTTATACACAAGACATAAACAACGCGGCATATTTTAAATATTCATTGCAAAGTGATTAAAAAATCAGCTAATCGCAATTATATATGCTTAATTATACAGTCTTCACAACGTGTCATGCACGTGATCAAATGGAGGACAGAATTTAAATTTGTACTCTATAGTTAGCAAAATAAATATATATTAGTATTTTTTGAGGTAGTGCGACAAAAATAAAACTAAATTATGAAGAGGACAAATTAATCCACCTCGAAATTAATAACACTATATCACCGCAAGTCAAACTTTAGGGATATTGAGGACAAGTTTTGGAACAAAAGTCAGTATTTAGATATTCAAATTAATCCGTGATCGTACAACAATTAACAAGCAAGTAAAAGTGTGATAATCTAAATCACATAATATTGATACTGATAGCAGGAGCAAGTACGTGAAAGTGGTTAAATTCAAATATACAAGTCATATTTAGGGATGACAATTTGACCCGTTCTTGCGGTTACCCGCCCCATCTCTTCCCGTTTTTGACTGTTTTGGGGACTGTCTTGTTTATTTAGGCGGGGATGGTTTGATGCAATAATGGGGGAGGTCGCCCCGCCCAACTCCGCCCCGTTTAGATATCCAAATTACTTAAGTAGCCTTATTTCATTAGTATATATATTAAAGTAACAAATGAATTTTATTAAAAGGAAAGTTGTAATGGTGAAGAATTGAAGATGAGGGGGGAAAAAAAAAGGAGTAAATTCATTTCAACAATAATTAAATTATAGTCTTAAATGGGGCGAGGCGGGTACCCGCCGGAGTAAAAATATTAAACTGTTACGGGAATGGAGAGAAAAGTTACCCCGTTTTTGCAGTTTTGGGCAAGAACGGGGACAGAATTTTTAAACAGTTGCGGGAGTGGGAGAGGACACACCCGCTCAAACCCGCTCTCGTTATCATCCCTAGTCATACTCGGTGACAAATACATTACATTCATTTACCAATTTTGCCAATATCACGTTGTGATCTGAACAAAAGGCTGGACACTCCACATGGTCAGGTTTGCTGGTTAGATATATATATAATTACTCTTTCATTGATCAAAGTTTAAAAAGAAAATTTGGTTTTTAGTGGATCCTACGGAAGAGGCTTTACAAACATTTGCTCACTAAAAAGTAATTTCTATGACTATTTGGTCGATAAAAAAACAAATTCCCTAGAAATTGTGTTGATGACCATAGTTAGAGCTAACACGGTATAATTAAGACTACGAGGAAGTTGTAATTACAAGATAAGAGATGGACGGGACCATTAAAAATTAAAATAGGTCAAGGTTATTAAAAATTGTTAAAATAAATTAAATATAATAGGTGAAATGACATGTAATAAGAAAGGTTGGTGAAAAAGAAAATTCATGTGATCAAAAATAATAGTTGTCGTGATGATGGTTTAATTCGATTGATTGGTTTTTGGTCATTTCTGAATTGTAATGAATGAATCATAATCCAAGTACAAGAAACTAAGTGTGCACATGGTCCGAATTGGTTCGGTTCGGTTTAAGTTAAATCGGAACCGAACCAATTTCATTGGTTTCTAAAAAATTAGCTACCGGATCAAAATTTTTGAGATTTGGATCCAAACTATGAAAGTCCGGTTGACTACAAATTTTTATTTATTTTTTCTTTCTTTTTTCGCTACCTTCCAAAAAAGAAAAAAAAAAAAAACCTCAATAACTCACTTTTAACCACAAAGATTTGACTTATCAAAGTAAATACAAGTTTATACAACAAATAAATAATAATAAATCTCTCAACAGAGAAATAAAATATATTTGTAATTTAAAAGCAAGTGAACTATTATCCTTTTTGTGAAACAAATATGAAATTTAGAAGTAAAAAACTGTTTAACAGTAGCCTTATATTTGTGTGTAGTCTAAAAATTTATAGGGTTAAATGCAAAAAACCCCCCCTCAACTATTGGCAAAGTTGCAACTAACCCCC
>JAOTQH010000050.1:915837-934786 GCA_025631255.1 Cornus kousa
ACTCATTTATGTAGGCGCAGAAGGACCATACCTTAGTCATCAACAATCAGGCCTTGGTAGCTGGCTGCTGCCAGACATGAGATAGAGTTTGGTCTTAGATGACCAAACCTTAGTAGTGAGAGGACTAAGCATCGCTAGATGGAAAACACCACCTTGGACTGCCGGGTCAACATGCCAAATTTTGATCATTGTCATTGTACACTGGGTGGCATCACGCAACCCACCGTTTTGCTCCCAATATGATGGGCGGGTAATCATAATGTAGAGACCCGTCCTTATATAAGAACATGGAAACCTATTGTCAACTGATGACTTTGGGATGGTTTCCATGAACGGAAACTTTCGTCTTGCTGTCCGAGCCAAGTCGCGTCAGGATTATTATTTCTTCAGAGAACTAATCGTTCCCACAGACGGCGCCAGTTGTTGATGCAAAAATCCTCGCGAGTTGGAACGAAAGCATTTACCTACAAAACCAAGGGACGTCACCTCGAATGGCACCGGTGGGGTGCCAGCCGAGGACCCTCCGACGATCAAGTTAGCACTTGTAATTATATCACATAATAATTATGTATATCCTCTTTAGGGGTTTGTTCTCGTACATTCTTTAATGGCTTGGTGCCCTATTTATGGCTGTCGATTGGAATCAAATTAGTTCCGCCCATGTCGATGGTTGACCTTATCTTCCGCTTGGGCGAGATCAGAGGAAATCTGTTTGTTACCAGATTTGTCGGGGATATGATTTACTCATTTGACTTCCTCAAATTGTGTCAAGGTTATCCTTACCCTATTGAACCACGTCGTCTTTCATTATCCTGGATAAGAAATGTCATCATTCTTATCTAATGGAAATCTTTATCTTTGATAACGAAATATTATCGTTCGAAAGTAGAAGAGATCTGGCGATTGGTCAACACTTAGCTGCCTCTATCATTAGGTCAAGGTAGATTTATTTTTCCCTATCAAAACCCATACATACAAGTTAGCAGTTGTAGAGAGAGGGGGGCAAGCTTGAAAGATATGGGTTTTGATTTTTGGAACAATCTGAAATGATTTGCCGATATGGGTTTTGATCTTCTGATTCTTGTAGATTTTGTAGTTTGCAGTTGGAGAGAGAGAGATGATCTATGGGAATGAGAATAGAGAGGCTAAAATGATTTTGCCTTACTAACCCTACCAAAAAGGGTAAGATGATAATTTCTTTATTGTTCTTTCCATTATTTTTTCTTATTTGTGTTATCCAAACAACAATATTGTTAATTTTTTTATTTTCTCTCTTATCTATCTAAATATAAATATAAATTATAACTATCATTTTTTTTACTTTCCTTTCTCTTATAATTATTTTCTTTTGTATCCAAACCAAGCAATAAGGGACGTGAGCATTGTAGTTTATCCAAGTATTGTCCAAGTTTTATTCTTTATGGGATCCGGTTCGAAATTACCAACCGTGATGAGCCTAATGGTATACGCGCGATGAGATGGGATGTGTCATGAAGCGCGCAGCACACAATAATAACTAACCACTGGGCGATATAAAAAGAAAACCCTAATCCTCTTTTCTTGGCAAATTATCACCATTCTCACGATTTTCGATCAATCGTATTCGTATCTGGGTCGATAGAAATTCACGTATATCAATCTCAGGACGTTACAGTCTCTAATGTTATTCAGATTTTGTTAGCTTTTTTGGTTGCAGAGAGACAGATATATATATATATATATATATATATATGTGTATGTATATGCAAATCTAGAGAGAGAAAAGGAACGTCTTTGATGGTGGCCGTAGAAACTGGGGAGATGGTGGAGAAGGAACACACGAGGAAACGACGTCGTCTTACGTGGGACGTCGCGCCTTCTGAACAACCAGAGGTTGGTGGTCCCTCTGTTGGAATTAGGGTTAGGCTATGGTTTTTTCAGGCATAACGGAGAGGACCGTTTTGGACGACAAGAAGATAGGGTTTTTTATGGGTCTTGTTTGAGAGGTTTTTCTATAATCTGACATAGCTGGGAATCCTTCGGTGCGTCTTTGTAGGCTGGTGTTCGACCTCTGGAGGCCGCTAATGCAGTGTTGTGTCGGCATGCATCTCCGCCGAAGAGGGAGGACGATCGAGAGGGCCATTATGTGTTCAATGTCGGAGAGAATCTCACTCCAAGATGTAAGTTATAGTTCTTTTTTTTATTTTATTTTATCTATTTGCTTAATTTCTGTTTACGTCCCTTATTTGAATTCTCACGGTTTTTTATCACTTTGTAATGCATATTACCTGCGTGTTTCATTAATATTACTGAGTCGAAGATGTCCGTGTTTTTCATTGAAATTCCTATTAATTACTGTAAAATGCTTGAAGTTTGGGTTATTGTATTATCATTTTGATTTTGTAACACCCTTTATATATATATATTTGTTTTAAATCTTTATTTGTGCTTTTGCAACATCCATTGTTGGTATTATTTTAAAGCTGTAAACATATACCTACATTCATATTATATGTAAATGTGAAATCTGGAAGCCATTCATGTAACAAAATTTAACTCAACAGAACGTTAATTAATCACTACTACTGGTGAGTTGCACCTTGTGGTTGTAAATGGGTTGAACTGAACTAGTTGGAGGGATCAGTTATAGTTCTGTAAATGGGTTGAATTGAACTAGTTAGAGGTCACTGATATATTAAGGGGAAAGACCAATTTGATCCAATATGATTCTGAAGGATCAGTATGACACGAGTTCAAGTTTGAGTTGTGAACCATCGAGATCTTGTACAATGATTTGCTGAAGTACGATATCCCTGATTATTCAATGATTTGGTAATGTTGATATGTAAGAATAGGTGTTTTAAAGATACATCTAAAAAAGTTATAGTCGAATTTTCATAAAATAATATGAGAAGGAAAAAATTAGTTTCAAAACAAATTTCTAATTCTGAAAATCCAAGACCCAAGAACTACAAATATGTATGTTCAAGAAGAGACTAAGCATGTCCAGAGATGGAGTTGTTCTTCATGTGAATTTCATTAAAACCTTTGGGATGTTTCGAATCAATTGATTTGATATATCCAGTATCCAATTGTCTTTAAGCTTGAAGACTTGAATGTCATAGACCACAAAATTTCGGTGCAGGGGAAGTGGCAAGTAATTGAGCTGCAACTGGTTTGTACCTTTTGATCCCCAACTCTTTATCCCCATTTAGATATCTATTAATTAATATTAATTGATTGATTGATTGTATAGAATTTTATGCTATTATACTTCTGAATGTGGCCACGCTGGTTTAGATTAATTTGTGTTCATAATAGATGTTTTAGTTAATTACAAATGGCAGGCAAGTGAATGACAGTTTGGATGTCTCTTTTGTATATGCAATTGTATTATATAGGACAATAGGTAGTGATTAATTCATCTAAACAATTACAATAACAACTACACAACTTGGAAGTTGAAAATCCACAAATGTTTTATATGTAAATATAGTGTTCTACTTATGGGTGGCCTATGAAACATAGACACATATATGATACGACACGAATACACCAACACGTCAAATTCTCAAGAACTAGGACACGGACACTGTGACACTACTAATATAAATATAAAACATATCTATTGATTAAGACAATTATAGTAAGGTTTATAAGTTATACGATGAAGCTATTTGAATATCAAAAAAGAACATATTGTGTTATATATGAGATTACTCTCCTATCTTGTCACTATAGTTGTGTTTTTGTTCATTACGTACCGTGACGTGTTTATTTTTAAAGCAAAAGAGGTTGGACACTTTGGTGTATGTTCATAATAATGTTTCTAGGACTTTCATGTGTTTGTTTATATAAGACGAAGAGTGTAGGATGTGTCAGTGAAGTGTCCGGAATGTGTCAGCGAAGTGTCCGAAATAATAAAAATTAATTTTAAATTTTGGACACGGCCAGGACACGTGTTTGTTTAAGAGTGTCCATGAAGTGTCAATGCCCAACACAGTGTCGAACATGGATACCTACCTAGCCTTTGATGTCATTTGCAGAAAACCAATACCCTCTAGCTTGAACCTAAATTCTTATGCTTGGTGCTGAAATATTTCCCAATACATCACTTAATGAGACTCTAATACACACACAATATTGAAGTTCCATTGCCTACTAAAAATAGAGTATGACTCTAAACAAAAATAAGTTGAGCAGTGTGCTACTTAAGCGTGGTTCAGAAAATCAATGGGCGCTTAAAATATGTTTAAGCTTGATTAATAATCTTGTCGGATTCTTTAGTTTGAGTTGCTTGCGAATTGAGTTTGAGTAGCTCAATCGCACATTGAGTTTCACTAGCTTGGTTGATTTTATTGCTTTAAAAAGACAAACCATAAGCCCGATCTAACCTACCAAACCTGTTGTGTCATTTTTACTATATTCCAGGGGTTTGGCTTAGGTTTGCTATTTTAGGTCCTGTTGAGTGAGTCCCACATTGATTACAAACATATGGAACATGCATTTATATACAAGCTCACGCAAGTAATTCTTTTATTGTAGCTCTACCGTTAGAACCTTAGCGGCACATAATTTTTTATGGAACAAACCAAGAAATAGAATTTATAAAATATCAATTACATTTGTCATAACCACCAAAACTTTTGATGAAATGTTTAAAATTAGTCCACTTCTTAAAATATTCAGCTATGATAAAAATAAATAGATTCTCGAATTTTCTCAACCGGTGCTGCATTTGTAAGGTGGATGAAGAGACAGTTGATCATCTTTTGCTGCATTGCCCAGTTGCTAGGGACTTTGGGGCCTGCTTTTGTCTTTATTCGGGGTCCTCTAAGTAATGCCTCCGACCTCGATTGGTTTGGTTGAGGCTTGGAGATGTTGTATGGTGGGTTCCCACGCCCGTGATTATTGAAGGGTGGCACCCTTGTGTCTTTGGTGGTGCTTATGGAGAGAATGCAGTAGGCGATCCTTTGACGGTAAGGAGGCTCCTTTTGAGTTGCTGAAATTTTCTATTCAGAGTTCTCTTTTTTGTTGGGTTTTTAGGAGGAATTGTAAATCCTTGGAGAAGATAGTTGATTTTTTTGGACATTCTGAGAGTTTAGGGGCCCTATTTGGCTGTTCTTTTGTCTGTGGCTCACACTCCTCGTCTTACTTATCAAAAAAAAGAAAGAAAGAAAGAAAAGAAGACCATCCTAAACGATCTTATGACACGATCCTATTACGTTCTTATGGTGATTCTACCTTTCTACGTTTTCTCCAACGATCCAGATCCATTTGGTAAGTTTGGATTGTAGGATCGTGTAATCCTAAGATCCATATTGTGATTTGGATAACCGTGTACCCTTTGCTACATCGGCCATCGCCACTATTACTTTCCTATTTTAACCTCTGATATGTATTTTTAATAAATATTGTAACATCTAATATTTGATATGTTTTTTACTCTATAGTAGAAGTGCTGGCCACATGCATGTGTTGGTCATATTTAGTATGTCAATATAAGCTATTATTGTTACTATTGTTATTGAATTTTGGGCACATTCGGCATGTCCACAAGTTTCTAAAAGCATTGAAGTTCTGTTTTAAGAGTTAAGACGTGGCTCGTTTAAAGATATTATTTTGCTCCATAGCTAGTTAACTTATCAAGTGAATTTGTAATTTTTTAGTGGGTTAATGAATTGATTTGGATGAGATCTAATTTGTATTAAATCCTTCTACATGGTTGAAGAATATTATTTCTCGTCACTCAGAATTGTTGTGTTCTTTGACGTTCTCAACCCATGTTACCTTATGTCTTTTCTTTTACTCGTGTAAATTGTAATGTTTCCAACTTAGCATAAATCACACATCTCGACAAGTGCGACTATTGGCATATTTCTATTAGATCAAGCCTGATTTCCTTCATTTATCATCAATTGGCTTTGCTTTTGGTTTATTATTGGGGTATTCATATCTTATTCAGTGATCTCTATACGTTCGTTTCTCAGCCATGGTTATTTCTTTGGCATGTTATTGGCTTCCTAGAAGCTCTACTTGGGAGAACCACTCACGAAATATGCACACACTTGCATATAGGCATCTTTTTATTTGTATTCATAGACCACTAGCTATTCGCTTGACTGGTATCTATGGCCAACTGCAATGCACATGAATGTGTGTCTAGTACCTCATTGGGAAAATAAAAAATAAAAATTTGGTTGTAAATTTTTTGTTACACTTGCCTGTTAGGGCTTGTGTATCATTCTCCATAAGTTTTTTTGTGATGTGTTTTGTTGGTAATTTTACAAACCTTATGGTTGAACCTCTTTTTGTCTTTTGAATATGCAGATAAAATACTCGGCAAGATGGGTGAAGGTTAGCTGTCAAGTGCCCGCTTTGTACAAAATTTTGTATTTTTGTGATTCTTGTGTTGCCTCAGCAAATTGCTAGTACTGTAGGCACATTTGGCCGTGTCTTGGAATGTTGGGACCGTCAAACAAGAGAATATGTGGCAATCAAAGTAGTTCGAAGCATTCGCAAATACCGTGATGCAGCAATGATTGAAGTTGATGTACTTCAACATCTTTCTAAGAATGACAAAATTGAATCTCAGTATGTCGTTATTAGTTTACAAAGAAAAGAACGTTTCTGGTCTGTTTTATATTCATATGATGTTTTCTAACTCTTCTCATTTTACCTTTATGCAGTTGTGTGCAGATTCGGAATTGGTTTGATTACCGCAACCATATATGTATAGTAAGTATACCAATGAAATTTCTTTTACTTTATTGCCTTGTCATTTCATTTAATTTCTTTTTATCGCTTACCTTATCGGAAAATCATGATACCATTTCCTTTAGATTTTGAATTATATAGAAAGTAGGTGTTTCTATTTAAGGACATTCATAATAGACAGGACTGATGATTCTCTTAATTTCAGCTCCCCCTAGGAATAAAGCAGAATTGTTTCTGGAAATACTGGACTCTTCTCCATTATTTTTCCTTATTAGTGACTGCCTGAACTCTGTCCATGTTGAAGTTTTTTAACACCTAAAATAGCTTGACCTTGCTAAACATTTATAGTACTATGATTCATTTCTGGTGTTTAAATTAATTTGTTCATATGAAGTTCATTCATAACACTGGAAACTTAATGGAAACCTTCCTTTGCATGCATTTTAATGGTGTTGTCAGGTGTTTGAGAAGCTTGGACCAAGTTTATTTGATTTTCTAAAGAGAAATAAATACCACCCATTTCCTGTGGATCTTGTTCGGGAATTTGGACGTCAGCTTTTGGAATCTGTAGCATGTGTGTGGATTGTTCTTGACCTTGCTTTATCTCTCTTATTCAATATTCTTTTCCATTTCTAACGTGTCACCCAGTTCTGTTTCTTGGCCTGTTTTGTTTGTCCAGGGGGTATAGCAGTGGTTCTGAAATTATGTCTATTTTTGTTTAACATATTGTTATGCTTCATAATATCTTACAGATATGCATGATTTACGTTTAATCCACACTGACCTGAAGCCAGAAAATATACTTCTTGTGTCTTCTGAGTTTATAAAGCTTCCTGGCTGCAAGGTATTTGGCCTTTAAGATTGGGAAACCATTTTATAATTGGGTGTAGACTCAATTATAATATTCATTAACTTTTGGAATGGTACAGAGGATTTCTACAGATGAAACGCATTTCAGGTGCTTGCCAAAGTCAAGTGCCATTAAGCTGATTGATTTTGGTAGTACTGCATTTGATAATCAGAATCATAGCGCCATTGTTTCCACAAGGCATTACAGAGCACCCGAGGTTATTCTAGGTAACTGGTTACTGTTGGCAAACAGAAACAAATTGATTCTGTTCATTTTATCTATGCGAGTTGTGTCCTAAGGTTAGCCACAAACATTAGGTAGTTACAGAAATTCCAAATTGGCTGTTAGACATGTCATTTAGTCTTCTTTACTGTTTTACCCCCAGTTATTGATACAAGAGAACTAATTGGGGGAGAATGTTAAGGACAAAAAAAATAAAATGGAAGAGACAGAAGAAGGCAATGGAATCAACAAAAATGCTGAACTGCAGTACCGAATTCTATAACAATAATAACCCCCCTCCCCCCCTCTTTCTCCCTCCCTCAACTGTGTTTTTGGCATATAAACCCTCATCTATCAAAGTAGTTTCAGCCTTACCCCCTTGCCGTTAATAAGAAGCTAAAATGACAATATGCATGTAAAATAAATATATTTACATTATGATTGTATATCATTTATTAAAGTACAAAAATGTACAAATCGTTACGGTGTCATTTTGCAACAGCTCTCCGCTTGATGATCCTAAATGACAACGTAACTATTTGGGCAATGTGTACTTTTATAATTGATATTTTATTGAAATATAAATAAATTTCTTTTACATATGGTCATTATTGTCAATTTAACTTCTTATTAACAGCTAATGTAGCGGCAAGGGGGTCAGATGCAAATCTTTTGATAGATGAGGAGTGATGTATCAAAAAAGTAATTGAGGGGGTTATGTGCCACAAAGCAATAGTCAAGGGGTTTTAGTGCGACTAAGCCTTAAAATTTAATATATATATATATATATATATAATATGGACACTAGATTCAAAAGATATTAGCATTTTCAAGCTGCCTCTGCTACATAAAGTAGACGACGAACTCTCCTTTTGCATTTATATAGTTCCTTCATTATAATTTACATAGGATACTCTTGTTTTACTAGGATGCAGTTGGCTGCTCCTATTGTGTCCACGTTAGTGTAAATTATTTTGATCAATAGATTGGTTGGTCTGAAGATAGAACTTTGATGTCCTACGTACCAACAACTAGTTCTCATTTTCTTCATACAACATTCATTGCAGGTCTAGGATGGAGTTTTCCATGTGATTTATGGAGTGTTGGTTGCATACTTGTTGAACTTTGCTCGGTCAGTCCTGCTTGTCTCTCTTTTCCCCCAGGAAGATTATGGAAACATCAATTAGTCATTTTGAAGCCAATTTTTGTTTCAGGGAGATGCACTATTTCAGACACACGAGAACTTGGAGCATTTGGCAATGATGGAGAGGGTTTTAGGCCCTCTGCCAGATCATATGACTTGTCGGGCTAAGTAAGTTAATTTGTTGAAAATAATTGGAGCCTGATTACTTGTTCTATGAAGATTGTTGTAAAATACAAGATGCTGCCTCATGTTAGATTTCGCTATAAGTAGTTATCATATTTGCTAATGGACTGAGAAATTTAATTTAAATATTTCCCATAAAATGTAATTGTGTGTTTCCATCCTTACTGGCTTATCTGCAGTCGGGGTGCTGAAAAGTATTTCAGGCGAGGGTCACGGTTGAACTGGCCTGAGGGAGCAGTTTCCAGGGAGAGTATCAGAGCAGTGAGGAAGCTAGACCGTCTGAAGGTTCTAATTTCTCCAACCTTTGTTCTGCCTTTATGTGATATTGCAATTTATGCTTTTACATTTTTTTATTTGTGGGATTTAGTCGTAGAATATGCGTTCACACGTAGTCGTAGAATATGCGTTCGCACGTCCCTTCTCTATTTTTTCCCTATTATTTTGAGAGTAACAATAGTATACGTGTGTAATGCAGGATTTGGTATTGCAACATGTAGATTATTCAAGATCTTCTCTCGTAGATTTGTTGCATGGTTTATTGAAGTTTGATCCATCTGAACGTCTAACTGCCCGTCAAGCTCTTGAACATCCCTTTTTTAAGAACCCAACTTGAGGAGAGGCACCATGTAAAATATGTTTATTACAGTGTTGTTGGTAATGTCTCTAGGCTTTTTGAATAGCTGGCTCAAACTGGGTTTGGGTCTTTCACATGTATCATACAACATGAGCTTTAATGAAATGTCCATTCCTGTTGTCGAGTCTTGCTTTTTTCCTTCTGAAATTCTAAATTGACCATTGTTCGACGGAGCGGCTGCATAATGCTCTGATAGGATTTACAGCGCTTGGAAACATTTAAGTTGTATTCATTTAATTAATTAGGAGAAAAAAAAATATTTTGGACGATGTTATAGATTGACTTTCTAAACTATTAAATCACAACCATTCTATTGGTTTTAGTTGGTTTAGAAAGTTGGGCAATATTACTTATGGTAGAACTCTGATGAACAAAGTGTGAAAATATGAATGAGAGCTTGCATTGCTTTATTGTATTTGCCCAAATCAACATTTTTCAATGATTTTAGGTAAACAATATAGAGGCTGACCAAAAAAATATATATATATATATAGAGAGAGAGAGAGAGAGGCTGACCCCTCTCTCTCTCTCTCACACACACACATACACGGTTTCATCATTTGAACGTAGTTACCCAAGTCATCTTCCATATAAGCATAGCAGTTTTAGCAAAGGCAATATAAAAGAGAGCACATACCAGCTACTCATTAGGTAACAGACAACATCTATCAACTCTTCCCAAGGGGAGAAGCTAAATCCCACTTCAAACCAGACAAGGAAGAGGATGTGTCCATACCAGCTTCGCAAGAATATGGTCCTCCAAAAGACGCGTTACGTGGCTAGGAGGGGTAGCGTGGATACAAATCTTCTCTACCTTTTTGGTTCACTTATCCTGTGCTCTTTCTTGTGCATAAGCAGTACCAAACTTTTGCTTTCAATCTCGCAATCCTTTTGGAGCTTGTTCTTGAAAATCTCAACTTTGTTTCTCTGCAAATTTTGTATCTGAAAAGATATAATATAACATAAGCAATTTTTTTTTTTTTTTTTTTGGGTTAAATGCTACTAAAGAGACTTAGATTTCTGCACCTGGCAATGATGGCTGCAATTTTCGTTGTTCTAGCAGGCAGGACCTCTTCTCTAGGGAACCCGGTTCCTTCTCCAATAGTAACAAAAACCTAACCAACAATGAAAAAGAACAAAAATTAGAAGTTCAACTTCTGTTCTCACAATGTCGCAAGTGGGACTATATGCAAACCTTCTTGACATGCCAGCCATATACCGCAGAACTACTAAGATGGAGATGAGTGATAAATATGTATGGCAAGATGGTTTAGATATTTGCATATATTATAGGCATGAACTGTATTCATAGAAAATGCTTACATGGGTTTTTGTAAAATTTAACGGGTATATATCTCGTATCTTGAACTATCTATCGAGCATATACCAACAAGAATTAGATGTTCAACTTCTGTTCTCACAATGGTGTAAGCGGGCTAATATGCAAACCTTCTTGACAAGCCAGCCATATACCACAGAACTACTGCGATAGAGAGATGACCTTGATCAATATGTATGGCAAGATAGTTTAGATATTTGCATATCTTATTCTTTCAGGCAGCCTACTCCATCAGCAAAGCTGCAGCACCCCCGAATTTTCATTTCGGCCTCTGATTTTCTTTTACAGAGGCCAAAAAAGAGAACTGAAGTTCCCGAACAAAAAGCACGCCTCAGTCTTCTATTCAAGAGACTTGCACAGCAAAATTGCCGGGCCACCATCCTAAACGATATCACCAAAAATCTCCACAAGAGCACAATCCATCCTCAAACTTGTGGAACCTATTAGCATCCCTTACCACAAAAACTTTCTCCAAAACCTTTGACAAACTCTTGATGAACTCGTGGCAATCCCCACAAACTCTCAAGTTCTTGAAAACCCGAATCGGCCTTCCCCCCTTTTCCAGGCCACCACAAACTAATGCTAACCCGATCGCCAACTTCTCACTGTGCACTCTCAAGCTCTCCTCCTTTGACTCCTCCTCCACGTCATGCAATGCAAACCTTGCTTCGTATGCATATCCCATCTCTTCTTTTATCCTCCTTTCCATTTCCTTCAAAACTTCATGTATTCTATCTGTAAGTTGGTGTTCCTTATCTGCATTGTAGAAAAAGTGGACCTCCTTGTCAATCTCAACCCAGCTACGTCCTGCTTCTTTCTTTAACCCCTTTACCTTCACCAAATTTCTGAGTCTTTCACACTCTTTCCAATAGCCGGCATCCGCATAAATATTTGACATCATGACATAATTGACAGGATTGTTACCATCTAATCTCAAAAGTATTTCTCCTACTTCTCTCCCCATTTCCAAGTCTCCATGTACTCTACAAGCACTAAGCAATGTCTGCCATATCCCTATATTTGGTTTTAGTGGCATGCTCTTTATAAGATTCCAAGCTTCTTTTAAGCGTCCAGCTCGACCAAGGAGATCGACCATGCAAGCATAGTGCTCGACTCTAGGAATGATTCGAGGGTCCTCGCACAATCTTGAGAAGTATTCTTGACTTTCTTCGACGAGTCCAGAATGACTACAAGCTGAGAGCACAGCCAGGTAAGTCACTCCATCGGGCTCAATATTATCCAAATGCATTTTCTTGAACAGATGAGTTGCTTCTCTGCCAAGACCATGTTTTCCGTACCCGGTAATCATAATTGTCCAAGAAACTACATTTTTCTCTGGCATTTCACTAAAAAGTCTTTCTGCTTCCTCTATTAACCCACATTTGAGATACATATCAACAATTGAATTGGCTACAGATACGTCAAAGCCAGATGGAACTTTAATGGCGTAAGAATGCATTTGCTTCCCTTGCTCTGCAAGAGCTAAATCGGCTAATACACCCATCATGCTTGAGAGAACAAACCCGTCAACTTGAACGCTACTCTCTCTGAGCTGCCTAAACAAGTCCACGGCCTCCGATACCATTCCTTCTTGAGCATAACCTAGAATTAGGGCAGTCCAAGAAATGACACTCTTATGTTCAACTTGATTAAACACTTTCCACGCTTCAAGTGAGTTCCCACATTTCACATACAGATCAACAAGGGCACCTGCAAGGATTGTCCGGTCCGACAATGGAAATCCTCTTGTGATCATAAAAGCATGAATTTGATTTCCTTCCCGAATCGCTCCAAGGCCACTACAGGCTTTTAACGTGCTGGTAAACGTAAATTCATCAGGAATTTCTCCTTGTTCTTGCATTTTCCTGAACAAGAATAAAGATTTATCACCCATTCCTTCAAGGGCACATCCTGCTATCATAACATTCCAAGTTATGAGACTTCTAACTGGCATTATATCAAACATCTGGGCCGCCTCACTTAATCTTCCACATCTCGAGTACATATCAATGGCAGCATTGCCCACCACAGGAAACCATTCAAATCCAGCTTTAACACACATTCCATGAATTTGTCTTCCATTCTCCGGAACACCCAAAAACCCACATGCTTTAAAATTTGTCGAGAAAGTGTACTCGTTGGGCTTAACGTCTGAATGTCCCATCCAATATAGAAGCCATAACGAGGACTTGGCATCACCGTGCTGTAAGTGCCCACACATCAAAGCTGTCCAAGAAACAACATTTCTTTCAAGCATTCTATCAAACACACCACAAGCCATGCTCATCCTACCACATTTTCCATACATCACTATAAGATCATTGTTTATCATCATGTCAGACCCAAATCCCATTTTCATTACAGCTGAATGTAGTTGCAGTCCGTGATCAAGTAACAATTTCTTCGAGCAGCTCCTCAAGAGCTCCGCGAATCTTTGCCGCTCACTCATCAATAGAGCTGAGAGTTGATGCATTGATTATCATCAAAATCACAATATCTTCCCCAAATATCAAGAATTGTGTTTGTACTGCATAATATTACCTCACCTTCAGCCTTTAACCCTTGTGATCGCTTTTGGGGTTGATCACAATTCAATCATTTGGGCTTCCTTTATTCTGAACATCACCACCTCAAAAGTTCAGTCCTCTAACCTCTTTGGAATCAAATTCTTGTGGGACCGGAAATAAACAAGAACTTAAGATACTAAAATAGTGTTAGAATTGGGTTTTCTACAAATTCTATTTGATTAAACCATTATTTTTATTTTTTTAACCTTAATTGATTAAACTTTAAATGTCATGAAATTCGACCATTTTTCATTGGATTTAAAGGCAACAATAATTTTGATATTCAAAGTCCCATAACTCCAATTCCGTTCGAGTAAGTTAAATATTGCTCCAAAAGTGGCAATCTTTGTAGGCATTGATGGTTATACCATAAATTGCTATAATGGATTGAAGATTTCTCTCACTCAAGAAAGTTTCTTGACAATGGAGGTAGACGGATATTCAATGGATCTTTTGTGAATGAATTTATATTTAATTTGTTATTAAATGAATATTTGATCCAATAATTAATTCGATAATCCGATTTGATCGGGTGTAGTAATATTTATTTTTTTTATAAAAAAATTAACATAAAAAAAGAACAATGATTAAAAACAATATTTAAGAAATGATAAAAATATTTTTATAATATGTAAATATATATTTAACATATTATATAAAATATTATTTCGGATCGGATTATTATCTAATCGGATTGACCAAAATTCATATCGATTTATTTAACTAACTGATTATCGGATTCAAGTCGTTAATGGGTTATAGGATTAAATCTTCAATCCATATCTGAGTTACAGAATCGAATTTAGATCAAAATCCAATCTATTGACAGGCGTAGTTAGAAGTGTCCTACATTGGATAAGAAATGAAATGGGTGTGGATGGGTTGGAAAGTGGAATGAGTGTATAGGAGTTGGGTGTTAGCACCACCTAGTAGTTTCAGTTTTTGAGTCGGATCACGAAGCATCCAACTAGTTAGAATAAGCTTCTAACCATTTATATAAAAAATAAATTAAAAAAAGTGTACTACTATAAAGAAGCATTGCTACCATAGCAATATTTGATAAGTGCTGAAATATTGCACATTTCATCCCTAATCTAGGGTATTTTAGACCCGACATCTATCTTTATTTTTTCGTTTTAGTCCTAATTTATGTTTTGTCAATTTCAAGTCAATAAGATTCAAACGGGCTAAAAACAGTTCATTAAAGTCTTTTTTGGAGTCAAGTGATTGCAGTAGGAAAAAGTTTAGAAAAATGCCGAATAGGGGCTTACGATCGATCGTAGCCTACCTACGATCGATCGCATCCCTGCCATGATCGTTCTTAGTGTCCAGTTAACAAATAACCCATGCCACGTCATTCACGATCGATGGTAGAAATTCACGATCAATCGCAAGGAATTCACGATTGATCTCAATCCTAGTCAGCGCCAACTCAGCGGATAAGGTCAAGCCAATTGTCAGCGAATAAGATAAGAAGGCAATGTCAGCATAATCAATTGTAGGAAATTTGGGATCGATTGAGGCTCCCTGCGATCAATTGTATCCCTGCTGGCAGCAGCTGTTTTATTTCTTGATTTCTCCTGAATTCACCTACCAAATGGCTATGGGATTGAATCATTCTGGGGGTTATTTTTGACCTGTTTTGGGCTCCAAGGGTCTTGTATAGAAGGGGAATTGGACCACTTTGTAAAGGGTGATCTTTTATTTCATTAGGTTAGCTAGTTTTAGAGAGAAAAAGTTATAGATAAAGATTAGGGTTTTGAAGTGGAGGCAAAGAAGATCTGTAGAAAGAGCCATTTCTTTAGGGTTTCAAGCATCAAGACAAGAGGAAGAAGATGAAGCAATCCATGGGGATGGATATTGGAGTTACTTTGACCACATCTACACCCTCCATGAGTGACTAAACTTCTACTTAGGGCTTGGATGAGCCCTAAGCTTGTAAACTAAACCTTTGTCTTTCATCTTTTTGGGGAATTCAATGTTGTAATTGATGCTATAGCCTTGTGTATGTAATGAAACTTGGGTTTTCCTATGATTTCTATGGGGGTGGGAAAGGTCATATAATTATAATCATAGAATGATTCATCAAGAATAGTGTCTGAGACTTTGTTAAATGCTTCAGTATAATTTCTGCTGAGAAAATCATAAAGATCAGACAACTTTGATTTTTAAAATTTTTCTAAATCAATAGAAGAACTTTGTTGGTTCTCTCTATCCAATAATACTAGAAATCTAGAAAGTGAGCTGACGATTGTATTTCCAGATGGCGTTCTCTGAGGATTCGTTAAAATCCTTCAGGTTTTCCACCTCGAAGATTTACTCGCGCTTCTATAGCAAAAGAATTTTGCGCAATAAAATTACAAGAAAATATGGGCTTCTTACTTCTTCAAAACACATAATACGTCTGTCTCATACCTGAAACCTCAAAACCAAAGTCAATCATTCCTATTATTCCTCAATAGAATCACATATTCACTTTCTCTAATTACAAAATTCTAAAGCAACATTGACACTTATCCTTAAGACACTGCTCGAAGTAAACGCCTATAAAAACATCCGAGTACATAACTCATATCCCATCACTTAATCATCCTTAGAATGCGATTCACGACACATTTCCTAGCCATCACTACTAGTACTAAACATCAAAAACACAACCCCTATTCGGAAACTCGTGCCTCACATCCTACTAGTCAAAACCACTCTTAAAACAAACACTACAAAAACAAAAGACTACACCTCCCTCCATGGGAGTGAGTTAACTCCTTTAATCAGGACCTCAATCGACGAACTCTAGCAGCGTAACAAACCGCTCACAAATCCGTCCGCCCATGAACGCACACAACTCCTAGATGGAGAACAAGTCTCACGACGAACGACGTCCATGCCAGGACTAGAACAAATGGAAAGGGTAATGAACCCCACTCTCACAGGAGACTGACAACTCACACCTGAATGCACCCGACACCCTGTCACACGTTACTCACCAATCATCCAACTGTGGACACCTAATCTCACCTGAGATGAAATGAACTTTTTACACACAAGGAAAAGAACCAACTAGAAACACATGCGGGACTACAAATGTAATCCTAGGTAACCTCGCCACTTAAGGACCGTCAAACATAAATACGGAATCTCACATACGCTATATCGCGATACTCATGCCAACCAAAACCAACCAGATAAGAGCACTAATGCTCACGACACTCGATCACTAGAAACAATCATAGAACTTTGTTCACCGCGTTATATCCCATCTGGAAACCGTTACTCCCAAATGACAACCTCATAAAATGACACTTTACCACCCATTCCACCTTCACCCTTCAAAATAACATTACCTCGAACACCATGCACACAAGACCCATAACCTCAATCACAACAGTCCATTGACTCCTCAAAAGAAAAAGGTGCCTATCCGGTAACACCACTCTCGTTGGTTCTAAGAACTCAACTATCCACAATTGCCTCAACTGGCGCACAATCCCATTACCTACTTATCAGCACACAACAACAGCTTATAATCTCAAATCCATCCTCAGATCATACCTTAAACTATCCTGTTTGTCAGCACTAAACATCACACTATAACACCTCCACTGTCACTCATTCCAACACAGTTTAAACCTCTTATCCCATCGGATTATCAAGTCACTACTAAAGGAGTTTTTCCCTTGAACATTCTTAAGATAATATCATTATAACAAAAGAACAAGCATAACCCTCGATACTCCCCACAACAATCACTATTTACCATTAGAAAAGAATCTCTATACGGCAATGCCTTGCCGATAAATCCTCGAACAAAAATGAGCACAATATCCGAAATGCTCAACACCCAATTGTCTCCTTAAAATCATCAACGATGCAATCATTCAAAAATGCCTAACTGACTACTTAAACCACTCTTTTTAATGTGATCTACTTGCCTAACCAAGGAAACTTCACACAATAGGTTTAACATCATCATTTCTTCTCCATATTATTCCTCAGAACACCCTTGGCCCCGACAAAAGTCAAATAGCCTACCAACTAAACCTACAAGATCAACCTCATCCCAATCATTCTTATCATCAGTCTATCTTTCCGAATCCTCAAACACCAAGCACTATCTCCTGATACGTCAGACACAATTTGAAATACAACCCCAGCCCGCAACTTCCAACGTTTAAAACACAGTCCATTTGGTAACACACTCTTACTAACGATCATTTCATTTGCAACAACCGAGCACTTCAATGACCTCAAACAACCTGCCTTATAGCACAATCATGCTCTATACGACTAAAACTAACCACTATGCACCACCTTAAGACTCTCTAGACAATCGTACCAACCTAGAACTCCGCTCTCGACCAGCTATGCAATCGACTCACCGAGAGTCAATTACCCTTAGCACACTCCTATAGCTCTCCGAAAGGAGGATCACCCCTTGACAAACCAATCTCTAAAGCAAACTCTTACAAGACCACAAAATGATCCACATTAGCAATCGATCCTACATCCCCTTAGATATACAAAATCCAACAAGTCCCCACGACAGTCAGGACCAACACGCTTCCTTAAACCATACCACAAGATACAAATCTACAACTCGTAAACTACATTCGTGACTTAAACAATCTTAGTCACACCTACCACGACCGGTTCGATAACAACCTCCGCACCAAACCGTGACCCAAGTCACTAACACCAACCTCTTATGGGCATACAGAAGCCCTCACTGTAGCGGCCTGAGTTTTTCAGCCCGGTTCGTTAGCGATGAAACGAAAGTTAACCTAATAACAGATCCGAAATGCGGAAGTAGAAGATGAAGCAAAGTCTATAGAGATACAAGACACCACAAAGACACTAACGTGACCTACCAAGAAGTCACAAAGCTCAAAGGGAACAAAAACGAAAACAAAAGGCCAAAACGGATAAAAATCGTAAACTAAGGGGCAAAATTGTCAAATCATGGTAAAAAAGGGGAAATTGACTCTAAACAAGTCAAAAAAGGTGTAAACAACCTAACTTAATCATTTTAAGACTTTCCAAGAGGTTCTATGAACATTAGACAAGAATCCCACAAAAGGCCCTATCCCGGTATAAGCGAAAATCGATACCCTCTCACTAAAACATGCCTAATTCTCACTGTGATTGGAATTTTAATGCATGGTTGATTTTATTGGAAATCTGACTTCAAGCTAATGAATTTAGGCTCAAGAATCAACCCATTTAGATTTAACACAAAGAAGTAATGGCGATTTGAAGTCAGAACAAAAGTGCTGAGACAAAGCTGAAACAAGCCTCGGGATCTGTCTCTTATACA
>JAOTQH010000050.1:941507-956260 GCA_025631255.1 Cornus kousa
GTTATGCCTTGTTCCTCTAGAGGGTTGATTGAGGCTTGGAGAGGTGTCTCTGTTGGGGTTCTCATTCAGGAGGTTTGGAGGGCTACGCCTCTTTGTATTTGGTGGTGCATTTGGCTCGAGCGAAATAGGAGATATTTTGATAGAAAGAAGAAACCTATTTCTACGCTTAAGTTCTCTATTATTTTCACTCTTTTTTGTTGGGTTTCAGGGAGAGATTATAGATCTGTTGAGGAGATTATTGTTTTTTTGGCCTCATTGAAGGTTTAAGGCGCCTTTTGGCCCTTTTGTTTCCTTGGTTTCCGCTCCCCTTTTTTTTTTTTTTTTTTAAAATCTAAATTAAAAAAAAAAAAAAAAAAAAAAAAAAAACTAAAATGTCGTCAACGTCTTCATAAAATGTAAAGTATTAAGGATATTGACATGCTGGAAAATTTCAGGAAGTCCACTTCATTCGTGGCAACAGTTTTGACACTGAATGTGATGATGAGTCACTATTCATATAGGAGTAGAAAATGACATTAATAGAAATATGATAAATAAAATAGTGTACAAATGAGCTGTAGCTATGTTGTTGAGATCTTGGGGTTCTGCAAATATGAACCATGGTTTAGTTGTTGGTAATTGAGTGCTGCCTATATAGTTTTGATTTTGGTATGTTCTAAATTTGTGATGTCTGGAGTTCTTGTATTACCAATAGTTGCCTGTGTTTGGCCTACCAAGTTTGATTGTATTTCTTGGTAATCCAAGGACTCATTGCACTTTTGTTGTAATCCTGCCTTATTATTATTATTATTTTAGCTTTAAAAGAATAGCATATCTGTGATATTTTTAGTGGAACTCTTTGCTTTTGTGCCATTTCTAAGTACGTTTGTCTCTTCTCGGGTTTTCCTTTGTTGTTATGAATGTGCTTTTTTTTTTTTTTTTTTCCTTCTTCTTTTCTTTTTTGTAGGTCTTGTTCGATGTAGTTCCAGGCATTAAATTTCAAGATGCAATCGAGTTGATTAGCATGCAGCCAATTACTTCTACTGTAGAAGCCTGGAAAAGGTGTGGATGCAAGTTTTCTGATGTGTTATAGGCTTAAAGATATTTCTGGTACTATGCTTCATTGATACTTGATATTATCTTGTAAAACGTTGACAATAATTCTCCACCATATGGTTGTGGACCTAGAAAGCACACTCACTTCGTTGGAGAGTGCTGTGGTGATGTCAGATACGTGTCCGACACGGACACATGTGGGACATGTGTTTGACACAGCTACGGAGTGCCGTGGAGTTCAAACGAATTTTTTCTTAGTTGGATATGACAAGGACATGGAAGAGGCACAGCGGGACACTTTTGGGACATGGCTCATCTCGTTTGCACCCTTTTTAAATACAAAAAACGAAGATGATATATGTGTACAGATCACAGTATAAACTAATGCAATATATATACGTGTACACAAGAATATTTTCGGATGTAGATTATACAGATTGTGCTTTCCTTTGCCAAGAACTAGTTTTCCTTTGCCACCTCTGTTGTTCAATATGAAATTTTCTGTAGATGCAAGTGAGAGTGGTTGTCTTTTGAATTTGGTAGAACGAGAGATGTATAAGAAAAAGGGGAGATGTAGAATATTATAGCAAAGAGGGAGACTATCAGTGGGGAGAGATCAGAGAGAGAGAGATGGAAAAATGTGAAGAAATGGAGGGGGATGGACTGATGGAGTCAGCGGCTGGAAGAGAGAGAAACGTGAATGAAAGAGATAGTGAGGAAGAGATAGAGAGAGAGAGGGTCGGGGAAAATATTATAATCTTATCTGTCTATTCAACCTTTTGGGTCACATGGATAAGACTTGTGCCTTTTGGATATTAGAATATATGTTTGTTTGTTTGTAATTTTATGAGATTTTTGCCTGTGGACAGTGGACCTATATATTTTGTGGAGAGTTACTGAGAGAATATTCTCGGGCTATTCTCTCAATACAGAGAACCCTAAATGTTATGTACACACACACATATATATACACACACACACACATACAAGTATTGGTTATTTACATAATGACCTCAAATTTACATAGTGACCCCAACTCTTATAACTAATTACATTATTACCCTACAGTCCCCCTCAAGCTGGATCCTAGATATCTATCATTTCTAGCTGTTGCATAATTCTGAAAATAGGAACTTCCCCAATGCCTTGGTAAGTACATCTCCTACTTGATCTTTGGATTCTCCAACCACAAGCCTATGAGAATGATTTGTGATAATCAGGCAGCTATTTATATTACTAGTAATCAGGTATTTCATGAGAGGACTAAACATACAGAGGTATGTTAACCTCCATCTACTATAAAAGCTTAAGCTTTTATAGTGGGTGTAACTTTAATATTTAAATGCTCTAACATTTTTTTATAAGGGATATCTGGTGTGCCTTACTTAAATGGTCTATGTTTATGAATATAGTTGAGAAAATGTGCAAAAATTAAATTTTTTAGATATTATTATTTTATTGCCATTTCCTTCTTGTGTCCATGTCCTATTATTTATTTTTTTGTGATTTGTGGTATGACTTTGTCTGTGTCAAGCTGTACCCGTGTCCCGCATCTGAATCCATATCCATCCTCCATAATTGTGGTTTTTATAATTGTGCTGGTTGAGGATGCACCCTGTTTGAGTATTAATGTTTGTTGCATGGAAGTGGTATGCTTTTGCACATTTGGCAAGTTCAGTGTCTGCATGGTTGAACACCTTGTGTAATTGTTTCCTGGATCTCCCCTTAAGTTCTACAGAAGCAACTCCCCCTTTTCTTTCCTTCTACAAATTTATTATTGAACTGCATATTCACATAGGTATGTAGTAATATTCGCTAGACCTTGGATATTTGTCACGGATGTTTGTTACTTACAATTTTAAGCAACTGGTGTTTGTTACTTGTTCCTTCTAACAATTAATTTGCAACTTCACTCATTCAAAAAAAAAAAAAAAAAAAAAAAAAAAAAATCTGCAACTATAAATTTTTGAAACCACTTTATGCACGAGTTTATTATTGAAGCTTCTTTTTGTTGGGTTCACACCTTGTGTGTGTGTGTGTGTGTGTGTGTGTGTATCAAATGCAATAATCATTGTGAAATACTTCTGGTAGGATGCAAGATATTGAACTTATGCACATGCGTTATGCGCTGGAATTTACTGTTCTTGCTCTGGGAGCTATGGAAAATAGCAAGACTGATGAAACAGGAAGCCATTACCAAATGCCTGTATGCTATTTGAAAGATCTACGGAAACATCTTGAAGCGATCAGCAATGTTCCGCGCAAGGTTTTATTCTGCTTTTGCATATTTGAACATGTTGAACATCATTTATTTCTTGAATGGGATATTCATTCATCACTCGTATAGCGAGGCTATTTTATTGATGTCAGCTTGTATATGACACCTCACTTAGGGCAATAGCGGAGCTAGCTGGTTTAAAACGAGTGGTCAGAAATATATGATGTTTCAAAAATGCATATGAGATGCACGTAATTCTGAGATAGATATATCAACGGAATTTGCAATTTTTGTAACGTCTCTCGTTGAACTCTGAATGCTTATTTGTTTCATTGTGAATCAAGTAATTGTAGTTTGTTTATCTGCAGAGATTCACCCTTTCCATTTTCTAGTACCTTTTCCTCTGTGTTTCCTCTTTGACTTGTCCAAGCATGGCTTGCCTCACCTGCTTCTTCGATTATCTGTATTTGCTTTAGGCGTTTACTCCCTCTTTCTTTTCATTTCTCCCATTTTTGACGCTGCTTCCTACCTTTGTTATTTTTTTTGGCATTGCTTCACTGTCTTGGCACCACCTTTCTCTTGGCTGCACTGGTTGTCTTGAACCTCTTTCTCTTTCTCTCTCATTATTCTATTTGCTAATGTATATTGAATTTTTACATGATGCAGATTTGTATGGTGAACATCATTATCTCGCTTTTACACATGGATGGTCTCTCTCTCAATTTAACACATTGTGCTTCACCTAGGAGCCATTCTGAGTTATCTAATAGTTGTAATTGGGAACATGCTGATCCTGCTACATATGAAGCTGGAAACAAGATGGTTGTATCTTTTATAGGGCTGTTACTTGAAATATTGCACCAGAATCTACCATCTGCTGTATTTGAGACAGAAAATATGTTTAATGGCAACATTAGTACTGATGGAATACAAGCATTAGAGTGGAGAATCAAGGACGCGAAACATTTTATTGAAGATTGGGAATGGCGTTTGTCAATTTTGCAACGTCTTCTGCCATTATCTGAACGCCAGTGGAGATGGAAAGAAGCATTAACTATATTACGTGCAGCCCCATCTAAACTTCTCAATCTGTAAGTCTGATTGAATTTTGTTTAAAGTTTCTTGTGGCAATTTGTAGTTCTTATTCATGATTTTCGTGCAAGGCATTGCTTATTTACTTGATGCTACTCAGTTAACTAGTATTTTTTTATTTTTGTTCTTACATTTTTTTAATTTGTAGTGTGACAAGGACTGTAAGCATTTTCTTCTGATGAGAACTTGAAATGTTATTTTTCATGTGCTTATCTTGAAAAGCTTCTAAAAAATATTCCCCAGTTCCACAAGCTTGTTCTGAATATTTTGCTGCATGTTTTGTTTTTTTGTTTGTGCTTTGTGGAATTAGAATGATTCAACCAACCTAGTGCTTCTTAATTATTTGATGTGGTGCTCAAGTTTAGTGTTCTCTTTTTTATATGTGTAAGCTTAAGAAGGCGTTGTATGTCCTCAAACAAACTCCTAGGGCTTGGTTTGAGAAATTCTCTCAGCAATATGTGGCTTAGGCTTTCATTCTAGTGATCATGATTCAGCTCTCTTTTTTCGTTCTACTTCTGCTGGACGTATTATTCTTCTCTTATATGTTGATGAATGATTCAACTGGTGATAACACTGATGGAATCACTCTTTTGAAGTCACAATTGCAACAACAAATTGAGATGAAGGATATTCGCCTTCTCTTATGTTTCCTTGGCATCGAAGTACCCTCCTCTACCAACAGGCTGGTGGCCTAGTGGTACCAAGCCCCAACTTTCCAGAGGCTGGTTAGGGTTTCAAGCCTCAGTAGAGGCATGGGTGTGTGAGTACCAACCAAGGAAAAAAAAAAAAAAAAAAGTAGCCTCCTCTTTTAAAGGCTTTCGTTTTTCTCAGTCCAAGTATGTAGAGGAGGTTATTCACAAAGCTCATCTCACAGATTCCAAGACAATTGAGACTCCTGTAGAGCTCAATGTTTGGTGCACTGCCTCTGATGGTGTTCCCTTGATTGATCCTATCCTACCTTGTATTGAGTTATAGTTGGTAGTTGAGTGCATCTCACAGTTATGCAGCCTGATCTTACCTATGCAGTAAAAATTGTATGTCAGTTTGTATCTTCTCTCATTATGAATAATTGAGCCTAAATAATGAAATGTTCAATTTTTGTACCTCTTGATTCTCAATCTTCACTACATCCCCATTTGTCTTTCTAGATTTACTAAAGTTACACTCTATATATTCGGTTTTATTTCGACTTATCTTAAACCTTTTTAGTTCTAAAGCTTTTCTCCAAACCTCTAATTTGGCATTAACTTCTCTAGTCCCTTCAACTAAAACAATATCATTGGGAAATAACATACACCACGGAATCTCGTGTTGGATGTTTCTTGTTAGCTCATCAATAACCAAGGCAAAAAGGTTTGAACTTAATGCTGATCCTTGTTGCAAGTATACAATAATTGGGAATTCACTTGTTTCCCCTGCAGGCGTTCTAAATGTAGTCACACAACCATCATATATGTCCTTTATTACGTCAATGTATCTCTTTGTGACTCCTTTCTTTTCTAAAACCCTCCATATTGGGTCTCTAGGTACCTTATCATAGGCTTTCTCCAAATCAATAAAAACCATCTAGAGATCTCTCTTCTTCTCTCTATATCTGTCCATTAGTCTTTTCAGTAAGTAAATAGCCTCCATAGAAGGCTATTTGGCGTTCTAAGGCTCCTCTCAACGTGGCTTTCTTTGCTTGGACATCTGTTTTTGGGAAGATTTTGACACGGGATAATCTTAGGAGGAGACATGTGGTCAATTGTTGTTGCATGTGTTTGCGAAATGAGGAAACAGTTGATCATCTTCTTCTTCTTCTTTTTTTTTTTTGATAATTAGTTGATCATCTTCTTTTGCATTGCCCAGTTGCTTGGGACCGCTGGGCTTTGATGTTGTCTTTGTTTGGGGTTCAGTGGGTTATGCCTAGGTCGTCCAGAGGCGTCGTCAAGGCTTGGAGAGGTCAAGCTCGTGATTTTTGGAGGGTCAAGCCTTTATGCGTCTGGTGGTGTTCATGGCTCAAAAGCAATAGGCGATCTTTTGAAGGAAAGGAGACTCTTATTATCATGCTGAAGTTCTCCGTTATTAACAGTAGAAATATAAAAAGAAGAAAAAAGGAGAGAATTATGTAAAGGCTTGAATGAGATGAATTACTCATTCACAGCTATAGTATTTATAAATAAAAAGAGCACATACTCATATTACAAGAAAGGAAACTAAATCAAATCTAAATCAAATCACAACATATTCTAAAGCATATTCTATGGCATATTCTATAGCATAGTCAAATCTTTGCTTTTATGGTAAGTCATTTCATAAATCGTGGCCATCATATATGCTAACATATGCATAGTCAAATCTCTGCTAGTATGGTAAGTCATTCCATAAATCGTGGTATCATATATACTAACGTTAACACTCTTTTTTGTTGGGTTCTTGGGAGATACTGTAAATCCATGGATGAGATAGTTTATTTTTTGGACTCTTTGAGAGTTTAGAGGCCCTATTTGGTCTTTCGTATTTTTTGAGGGATGCTCTCCCCTTTTGAACACTTCTTAATGCATATTTACTTATCAAAAAAAAATAAAAAATAAAATTATCCTCCATCGTTGACCTACCCAGCCTTAATCCAAGTCGATTCTCCGACACTTGATTCTCCAATCACTCTTTCCCTTAGTATTTTTTATTCTATCATATCAAGTTTTATAATTCATGTTTAAATAAGATAATATAGAGTAAGCAAGTTTATTATTACTAAGATAATGCAGAATAATCAAATTTGAACAGGACAGTATTTGTAGGTGGGCCCGGTTTATGCCATACTGTTGGTGCATTGAGATTTCAGAAGCACCTTAGAACATGGTGGTCTGGTAGGGTATTTGTGCAAGAAGAAAGTAATTGTTATGCTAGATAGTTGAATGGTATATACAGATGGCTCTCTTTCTCTACAGACTACAATCAAAAACTAAACTTCCGGAAAAGAAAAGTAAGAGGTAATTGACGTAGTTAATAAAGTAGAGATAGTAGTTGCTTATATTTGATTTGGATTGTAGAGTGAGGGAATTGAACATAAATAGGTTGTTCAGTATAGTTATATTAGGACTTAATGTGCATGGTTGTGTAAACTTGTGTACAAGGAAGAAAATAAAAAAATTAATAATTATGTCAAATATTACTTGTGATTGTGTTATTTGACTTTAAAATTAAAATAATAATAATAATTATGTCAAATATTACTTGTGATTTTTTTTTTTTGACTTTAAAGTTTGAAAATATAATAAGTTGAGTGGGGCAGCTGCCCCACTGGGCCTTTTGTGGCTCCATGTATATTAATTAAATATAATGTTATTTCTAATAATTTTATCTTATGATACATCTTGGGATACTAATGCAGGCATGCAATTGTCATTTTTTCTTCTTTTCTTATTTCCTCTGTATAAATCTCTGAACATGGTGTGTATTCAAAAGTCACACTCACAGGCTTGTAGTTTTTTTACTGTGCAGTTGCATGCAAAGGGCGAAGTATGACATTGGAGAAGAGGCTGTCCATCGGTTTTCCTTACCTCCAGAAGATAAAGCAACACTTGAATTGGCTGAATGGGTAGATGGCGCCTCCAGAAGAGCATCTGTATGATCCAAACTTGTGATTTTTTATCAGTTGATAAAATTTTCTTTGGAAATGTTTTTTTTTTTTTTAAATCATGTATGCGCCCATTATTGTCCCACTAGGGACTCAAACCCTCAATCTTCCGTTTGGTAGGAGGAAATACCAATTGGATTAGGCCCTTGGTGGTGGGCAAATGTTTTTGATTTATATGTTTCTTAGTTTCTGCTAGGATATATGTGTGTGTATAAATTGAATTATTTCTGCTAGGATATATTGGAATTCTCAGTTGCTTGCTTTTGTTGGAATTGCCATTTAATGGTTAATTGTTTGATACATACTTGGTTGGTGAATCATTTCATTTGGCTTTGTTGAATGGCTATGTATATATGTATGTATATGTATGGATATATACATACATATACATATGTGTATATGTCTGCATGTGTGTGTGTGTACTTGGATTCTTCAAATTGATTTAAATACCCGTGTCAAATGTGAGGCAACTTGGGTTTCGGCATGGGACTTATATCTAACTTGTTGGCTGCTGAACAAAACCAGCAAGCATATCCATTTAGGGCAACTGCAACACATTCTTAATTCACTAGAAAATTTCTATTGCACCTTTTTAATCTGTTTCCCTGCTACATGGTCCTTTAGAAATGACAAGTATCCGTCCAACTTGTTACAGTTCCTGACACTTCATTTTATTATAGGGCAGTGATGAAGAAAGACTTGAAGAATAGATGAATCTTACACTAGGACTTGCACCCGAAAATCTCACTTCATGTAATTTAGCATATAGCTGCATCTCGCCGGGATGGTGTTTGATTGTTCACTTGATATGTTTGAAAGAGTTGGAGAATTTTTCGTCCATTGATTTGTTCTTGTAATTTCTGTTTTGTCTGGAGGTATAATGATGACCAATGTCAATTTCTTTTTACTAAAAGTTTTGAATCAAAATGTCTGACCCAATTATAGTAGGATCTCGAGGCAAGGATGATGACGGCGACATTCATTAATGCAGCAGATTCTTAACCTGATTTGACTTTTGAAAACCTCCCAGTGTTTTACCATATTGAAGTTCATGAAAATTGAGTTAAAGAGTAACAAATATACTTGATTCCTTTTTGCTAAGAAGCACATGCACTTCTCTGAAGGTGCCATTTCTGTGTTTTAAAGTGTCTATACCGAAACTTTATGGACAGTCCTAGACACGTGTTTGACACCTCATGTGTTTGTTTAACAACAAAAAAAAGAATTTTATTATTTTGGAAACTACTATCACATTCCAAACACTTTGGCACAAATCTTATGTAGCACAGACACATCTTAAAAGGGGTCATGTGTGACTCTCTTCGATATACTTTAAATTGTGCCACCTTTTTTTTTTTTTTGGTATGATAAGAATATAATTGTAATGACAAAAACATAGTATGGGGATTTGGATCCTCTCCAAGCATCTCCAAGCACCATCCAATGGTTATAAACATGTCACATCATCAGTTGTGCAACTAACCACTACGTTATGGTTCCATTCATAACTAAATCCAAACAAAAATGGTGACGTGGCATGTTTATAACCATTGGATGATGACTTGGAGATGCTCGGAGAGAGAAATCATTGCAAAGGATCCAAATACATAGAAACATTTCTTTATCCTACTTTTTTAGGTTTTGACGTGTTAGCGTATTCATGTTTTATATATATATGTGTGTGTGTGTGTGTCCCATCTCAATATCTGTACTGTATTGGGTTTCTATACATACTTCTCTTCTAGCACCCAATGCCAAATCTTCTCTTTCTCCAGCAAACCTCCCTAGCTACTTTCCTGGTTATACTTGGTTAAAAGGCATCATGCTTTAGAAACCCAAACCTCCCCCTTTAACAGGATAGCCCCTGTTCCTGTCTCCCCCCACCGCGCTGTGCAAGGAATTCCATTGCTGCTTTTGCAACATCTTCTGCAGGAAAAACAGGACGGTAATGAGACATGAAGTATGTAGGTAACATTGACAGGTGCCTTTGGTGAGTGTATGGTTACCCCTTTAAGAGATGCTGCTTCTCCCAACTTGCTAGCTGCCCCTAAAATCTCTTTACCAATGCGTCCCAAATTGCTTTTCCTTTGAGCAACAATCTGAATGGGATGGACCAAATGCAAAGTGGGAAGCAGAGCCACTCTACACCCCATATTAATAACAAGCACCTCTACATCCCTGGCCTTCCGAGTTAAAATAAGGTCACTCTTACTCAAATTAACTCCCATCCAACAAATTGTCTCTTGAAATATAGAGGCACACCAAATTTACCTCAACAGCTTGTTGTCTGCCCTACATAAGATGATTATATAATGTGCCAATGAAGCAAACAGATATGATCAGAAGTCTTTTTACAGCAGTAAGAAAGACTAGGGTTACTCCAATCAACGTCGGAGCCTAGATTTCTTTATGGACTTCTTGGAAAAGCCTGAAGAACTGTTTATAAACCAATAATATTTCAAAATTGTACTGATTTTAGATTGATTACAGCAAATAAGAGGGCCGTCCCTTTTGTAAGACAACTATTAATGATGACTTTTTCAAGACTGACTTTTTAGCTATTCACAAAGCATTAATAACAATTTTACTATTCCCATGACATCTTCAGATTCCCATACAATAATTACTACTTAATAATCTTTGACAAGACATTTTTCAAGGCACTATTGACAGCATCAATTTTGACTACACTTTCCAAACCACCATTAATTATTTGCATAAAACTCTCCTCCTTGAAGAAAACTTGCCCTCGAGTATGAAGCAGTTTACCACGATTTATAAAAAACTCAAACAGGGCCCTCTATTTTTTTTGTTTCTTCTTTTCTGTACTTGAACAAAACATACTAATCTTCTATTATTGACAAAGAATACATTTGAACAAGCTTTCAAAGCTCTCTTTTGAAATTTAGTAGATTTTCAAAAACGGCTTGAAAACAAATCAGGAACCAAGTCTTAAATCAGTATAATTTTGAAATATTACCTGTTTATAAACAATTCTTTTTTTTTTTTTCCTAGATTTTTGTATAGAAATCTAAGCTCCAACGTTGATTGGAGTAACCTTAGTCTTTCTTAGTACTGTAAAAACACTTGTGTTTTCTTTCTGTTTGGTTCAGCCAACAAGTGAGGCACAGTCGCATGGTATCATATGACTATATAGATGTTATGTCCAGGAATGAAAGCAAATTGACTCAAATGAAGCAAGAAGGGAGAAAGGATTTGAGCCTGTTAGCTATGAGCTTCAAGATGATTTTATAAAGCGTACTACAGCAACCGATGGGCAGAAGTCATTCAAGGAGGAAGGATTTTTTATCTTCGGACCAAGCGTAATAATGGTGTTAACGACTAGGAACTGTAGGACCTTTCCTTGGATCTAAAGCACGTCACCATATTCAAACTCGCCTCACACTTGAATTGCCAGGTAGTCAGGGAATCAAATTGATTATAGAAACATGAGTTCAATTATTTGATTTATTAGTGAACAAGGAAAAATATTATCTAGACGAGTGAATAGATTGACCTTTGGAAGTCCCCCGTCACGAGCCAGGAGAGATCCTTATCCACCACTGTTTCTGCCAAGGCAGACCAAAGACAAGACTGAACCTCTGTTTTTCTGATGGAGGAGGGGCCTCCCTCTTCCGGTGCTTCTTCTTCCCATGTAGGTTAGGAAAGAAAGAGAATGGCTCTCTCAGTTCATTCACTTTTTTCTCTTCTGACTAAACAAGCAAAAACGAACTTGTGGCTTCTGCATCTCTATAGGGCCCCCTTCATACAACTTTGCTGCTAGGAGTAGCTCTAGTCCAATGGTCCTAACCTGTGTTCAAACCCATCACCCCAAGCCTTTGCACCGACTTCTAGTATTGGGGAATGACTCTCTGTCTGCCACATCCCTCTCAGACCACTATGGCCTGGTAATCAAATGGGCTTCTAGTTGCTCTACTGGTCCAAAGCCATGACCTGCTTCTGGCATAAGGGAGGCAAGTGATGACAGCCTTTGTACTTCCATTTAGTAAAATCTTTTTGTTCAATAGGTTTTTGATTAAATTTTCAACAGGAATGCCGAATGCCCTTTGTGAACTACCATCTACTCCAAAAGCTTAAGGCTCTATTATAGAGGGTTTAACTTTTATATTTAAATCCTTCAACACGCCTCCTCACGTGTTTCAATTTTTTTAGCAGGGTGATAGTGAGGTTTGAACTCGAGACTTTGGCTCTGATACCATGTTAACTACCATCTACTCCAAGAGCTTAAGCTATTAGAGAGGGTGTAACTTTAATATTTAAATCCTTCAACACCCTTGATTACCACCAACCAAATGGAGAATTTTTCTGCCTGGATCATGTTGTTCTACCCTAACTTGTATATGATATTGGTTTCTAAATTAAATGCTTTTAATACTTTTCTTGTTTGTTATATTATTTGTGCCTTCAAAATTGAATGTTCTCTCTACTTTATATATATATTTCATTGTATATTATCCTATACTTGTATTTATGATCATGTGATAGATGTGGGTTATATGTTTTGTTCTCTTTCAAGGTAGAGGATGTGGTGTCTCGAGCTGCTGATGGAACTTCTGCTGTTCAAGAGTTAGACTTTTCTTCCTTGCGTTCTCAGCTAGGTCCTTTGGCTGCAGTAAGTATTGTCAATGTTTTTCTTCATCTATGTTAAGGGGAAGCAGAACTTATCTATTGAAACTAATGTGTTACTTTTTGTGAGATGTCTTTCTAGGCTAACATATTTGTTTTTCGTTCTAGATTCTTCTATGTATTGATGTTGCTGCAACTTCTGCGAGGTTTGCAGCTATGTCTCAGAAGCTCCTGGATCAGGCAAAGTGACTAAACTTTCATTGTTGAGATTGTGCTTGTGATTTCAACTAGATGCCCTACTTTTGTTTTGTTGGTTGGCTTTGACTTGGTTACTTCTACTAATTTCAAGACATCATGGGGTTTTTACTTTTCTTTCAATGGAATGAGAATAGCACAAGTTCCACTGAGCTCTTGAAAATTATGCGAGGAGTTGATGTCCCAGGGAAGCAGCAGGAAATTCCATGATGCCTTCTAATGTTTTCAGAAATTACTGTATTGTGTGCATGTGACTCTAAATTAACATTCCCATTTCAGTTGTTATGAACCCTTTCTGCACCTTCAATGCCGGTCCTGATGCAGAGAATGCTAAGAAATGTGGAAGTCGGGAATTTCATATTGAGAATTCCCTGACTTCATGTACTTAATTTTATAATTAAACTGAATCTGAGTTTATGCCAGGTATATATTGATGTGCTGGTGGTAGAATTAGGAGTAATGGAAATTTTAGGTTTATTTATTTATTTGCTAGACATAAGCAGTAGTTGTGATCCATGAGTCCTTTCTTGAGTCCGTGTTATTGGGTCATTGTAAGGGGTTCTTAAATGGTCTAAGATTGCCTTTTGTGGATAAAATTATACAAATTTTAAATTTTGGAAATAAAATTCTTGTAGTCTTAAGAAAACTAAAACAACTTTCTGATATCTATTAAATCTTGCTATTAGTAGAGTTGAGTTCTAAATAATTTAAAATTGTGTGATGTTTCAGGACAATTGTGTGATCTTGCTATTGTGTGATGGTTCAAGCAAACACACACACCCACACCCACTATATTTTTTTGCCTCCACCGGGGCTCGAACGCTGAGCCTCTGCAAAGGGGGAGGAGATCTTATACCATCTAGGCTTTGGCACATCGTCTTTAAATTTTATTGTTTGCATGTTGCTAAAGAGTGCCTATGTCATCCCCAAAACCTTAACATTAAAGAGTGCCTATGTCATCCCCAAGACCTTAACATACCATGTCTTAACCAACCATAAGCCTTTCCTTTACCCTTTGATATTTAGTGTAAGACCTCACACCTAATATTAATTGTTGTCCCCAGTTTGCAGCTCTATAGTTACAGCGTATTGAATCTTTCTTCTCCATTTTAAACTGTAAATCTTTACTCTTTTCAAAATTGTTGGACAACCATTTGCACAATAGCTTCCCCCTCTCATACACGAAGAGTCAAATAGATAGACAAAGGAGAATAAAAAGACAATTTAGGTTGGGGAAACAAATGCAGATGGAGGGACTTGAATTCAGGATATGAGAGTCAAAACTCTAATACCAAGTGGGATATCCATGTGTCAAAATCTTAAGCTGTTAGGAAATGGGCCAAACGATATGTATTGAGCTTTTTAATAATCAAAACCCTTCACCTATATAATTGTAGGTAGAGGGATCATTTTGGGACTCCAAAACGCTTTTGTTAGAGGTCGTCAGATTTTAGATTCAATTCTAATTGTTGGCGAGTGTGTGGATTCTAGATTGAGTAGTGGGGTCCTTAGTGTTTTGTGCAAGTTGGATATTGAGAAAGCTTATGGTCATGTTAGTTGGAGCTTTCTTCTTTACTTGCTTGAGGGGATGGGGTTCAGAGAGAGATGGAGGAGATGGATTGAGTTTTGCGTTTCCAGTGTTCATTTTTTGGTCCTTGTGTCTTTAGCAGTTCAAGGGGGTTGAGATATGGGAGACGATCAAATTGGTTTGGTAGAGCCACCTTACCAAGAGGAGACTATCAAATTGTCTTCACAACAATTTTGAAACGAAATAGAAGAACAATGCAAGAGAAAACGAGAAATTGCAAAGAATTGCAAAGCAAATTTTATTTGTTGGAAAAATAATATCTTCAACTAAACTGATTGAACCCTAGAAATTACAAGGCTTTATATAGAATTTCTTCCTCCCCAATCCTAGCCTTATATTAGCTAACTACCAAATATAAA
>JAOTQH010000050.1:961826-979095 GCA_025631255.1 Cornus kousa
CCCCCCCCCCCCCCCCCCCCCCCCCCCCCCCCCCCCCCCCCCCCCCCCCCCCCCACTTCAATGTTATCAGATCCCCGATGGAGAGATCAACAGGAGGAAAATGGACGCTGGCTATGGAGCAATTTTCTAAGTTCATTGACGGTCACCACCTGCATGATTTACCGTTGGAGGGAGCTAAGTTTGTCTTGATTGGATCGTTTTCTGCTTTCGGGAGACTGGGAAGAGAAGTTTCCGGACGTGGTACAGGCAGCTTTGGCTAGATCGACTTCTGATCATATTCCTGTGGTTTTAGATTGTGGTGGATTGAGGACGAGGCATACTCCTTTTCGTTTTGAAAATATGTGGTTACGGGCTGAGGATTTTCAGGGATTTGTGAGGACTTGGTGGGAGGGTATCAGGGTGGATGGTAATCCGAGTTTTATTCTTGCAAAAAAGTTTAAGGAATTGAAACATGAGATTACAAGGTGGAATAAGGAGGTGTTTGGGAATCAGGAGTGGAGAAAGAATAGGGCTTTTGCGGAGATTGCTGAGATTGATAGGCGGGAAGGTGTGCGTGGTATTGATGAGGGTCAAAAAAGTAGGAGGGATGCATGCCACATGCCAGAAGGAGATTGCTGAGTTTGCAGTGGCGGAAGAAATCTCTTGGAGGTAGAAATCTAGAGCTGTATAGCTTAAAGAAAGTGATAAGAATACTAAGTTTTTTCATCGGCTTGTAAATGCTCATAGGAGAGGCAATCACATTGGGAGGATTACTATTGATGGGGAGGTTTTGGTTAGGGAGGAGGATGTATGTAGGGGGATTGTTTCTTTTTATCAGGGTTTGTTTATGGAGCCTTATTTATGGAGACCCAGGCTTAATGGTCTGCATATTGGCGCTATTTCTGAAATTAATAGAGATGGTTTGGAGATTCCGTTTTCTGAAGAGGAACTGCTGAAGGTGCTAAGGAGTTGTAACGGAGACAGAGTTCTGGGGCCGGATGGTTTTACTATGAGATTTTTATTGGAGAGTTGGGAGGTGGTTAGGGGAGAGGTGATAGTTACTTTTCATGCCTTCCGTATTCAGGGGAGGTTTGAGAGTTCTTTGAATGCATCGTTCATTGCACTTTTTCCAAAGAAGAGGGGAGCTTCAGATGTTAAGGACTTTAGACCTATTAGCTTGTTGGGCTGCGTTTATAAATTAATAACTAAAGTTCTAGCATTAAGGTTGAGGGTTGTTCTGGATGATATCATTTCGGAATCTCAGAACACGTTTATAGGTGGGCGTCAGATTCTTGATTCAACTCTTATTGCTAGTGAATGTGTGGACACGAGGTTGAGGAGTGGTGTCCCAGGGGTTCTGTGTAAGCTTGATGTTGAGAAAGCTTATGATCATGTGAGTTGGAAGATCTTGTTGTATTTGACGAAGAGAATGGGTGTTGGGGATAAATGGAGGAGTTGGATTGAGGCCTGCATATCTTCAGCTAGATTTTCGGTGATGGTTAATGGGTCTCTGACTGGTTTCTTTGGTAGCTCGCGAGGTTTGCGCCAGGGGGATCCTTTGTCTCCTTTCTTGTTCATTATTGTTATGGAGGATCTTAGTAGGTTGATGGGGAGGGCAGTGGAGTTGGGTTTTATTAAGGGGTTCTTGGTGGGTAGGGGTGATGTTCATCATATGGAGATATCTCATTTATTGTTTGCGGATGACACGTTGGTGTTTTGCGAGGCTGAGGTGACCTAAATGAGGTATCTAAGATCGGTGCTGATTTGTTTTTAGGCGGTGTCAGGCTTGAAAGTGAATGTAGGGAAGAGTGCCTTGATTCCAGTAGGGGAGGTGCAGAATATTGGTGAGTTAGCTTTTGTGCTTGGATGTGGAATCAGTAGTTTTCCGATTACATGCTTAGGGTTACCTTTTGGAGTTTCTTCGAGGACTGTGGGTGTTTGGGATTCGATGATTGAGATGGTTCAGAGGAGACTTGCAGGGTGGAAGAAGTAGTATTTATCGAAAGAGGGGAAGGTCACTCTTTTGAAAAGCACGCTATCAAGCCTCCTTACTTATTTTTTATCCCTCTTTCAGATTCCAGTTGGGGTTACTAGTTCGATTGAGAGGCTTCAGAGGAATTTTCTGTGGGGTGAACCTCAAGGAGAATTTAAATATCATCTTGTTCGGTGGGAGCAGGTTTGTAGGCCAATTCAGGCCGGAGGCTTCGGGATAAGGAGGTTGGTGCCATTTAACAAGGCTCTCCTTGGCAAGTGGTTATGGAGATTTGGAGTGGAACGTTATAGGTTGTGGAGGAGGGTTATTTTGTGCTGGTTTGGGGAAGAAACGGGGGTATGGTGCTCGTGTTTGGTGAGGATTCGTGCTGGAGTCGGAGTTTGGAAATCCATTAGGAAGGGTTGGAATGAGTTCTCCAAACACATTAGATTCAGAGTTCAGGATGGTAGGGATGTGTGGTTTTGGGAGGACATTTGGTGTGGTGATTGTACCCTTGCTTGTGCATTTCCCAGATTGGTTAGGATTGCTATAAATTGGCATGTTTCGGTTGCTGACCGCCATCAGCTTGATAGCGGGAGGGTTACTTGGGATGTGCGGTTTGTGCGAGCGTTTCAGGATTGGGAGTTGGACGACATTTGCTGGTTGTTAAATTGTTTGTATCGGTATGTGATCCGTGGCAGGGATAGAGATTCCCTTGTTTGGGTGCCTGCTTCTCGGGGAATGTTTGAAGTGAGATCATATTTCCGATGCCTCTCAGATAATACAGGGATTATGTTTCCGTGGAAAACAGTGTGGAGATTTAAGGTGCCGCTTAAAGTGGCGTTTTTTACTTGGACAGTGGTGTGGGGTAAGACTTTGATGCTTGATCATTTGAGGAGGCAAAGACAAATTACAGTTAATTGGTGTTGTATGTGCAAGTGCAATGGGGCATTGTCCAGTGGCTTTGGACTGTTGGTGTCTTTTGCTAGGAATGTTTGGGGTTTCGTGGGTTATGCTTCGATCTACAAGAGGTTTGATGGAGTCTTGGAGAGGGTGCTATGTGGGAGGTCATGCTCGTCGGTTTTGGAGGATGGTGCCCTTGTGTTTATGGTGGTGTGTGTGGAGGGAGCGGAATAATAGATCCTTTGAAGGAAAGGAATCCTCGATTGCTGTTCTTAAGTCGGCTTCTATTTCATCTCTATGTTTTTGGGGTTCGGGTAGGGTTTGTTCCTCCCCGGAGGAGATGATTGATTTTATTTCTTCTTTGGGACCTTAGGATCCCTTTGTTGTTTATGGGACACGTTCCCCTATTGAACCTTTTTTGAATGAATTTGCTTATTTATAAAAAAATTAATAATCTCTAGCCCAATCTGCTGCCCGAATTTGTTTGATTCTCTCTTCCACCTCTACTTGTGTCTACTGTTTAGGTAGTTCCTGTCATACTACTGGCGCTGAAGTGACATACTCATACTTACGATTTGTTTCCTATAACAGGTTGATTGATGAAGGAAAATTAATGGATGCTCTTGCTCTTTCGGATCGTTGTTTACGCAATGGAGCCTCGGATCGGCTACTTCAGCTACTGATTGAACGTGGCGATGAAAACATTTTTGTCTCTGGGCAATCTCAAGGTTATGCTGGTCATGGCGTTTGGAGCAATAGTTGGCAATATTGTCTGCGCCTGAAGGATAAACAGCTGGCTGCTAGACTTGCCCTCAAGTATGTGAACTTATAAGGGTTAACTTTTGTTTAATTGCTTATATCTAAATTTTACGAGTATAATTATATATTTGTACCCTTCTGACTGCAGTACGTATTATGAGTGAATCAACTCTGTGTATTTTATTTAGCCTGTGTGTGTTGGAACTGTGGTTTAAAATCTTGTATTTCAGCATTGAGCCCTTGTCTTTGTGGAAGGATCTCATTCTTCAACCCCTTTGCAGATCTTCTCTCTCTCTCTCTCTCTCTCCAAATAGGAGTCTTTCAATGGATTTATTTGAAAGGATTTGAAGTTTTGGCCATTTTTATTTAACTTGTTCAACCCTTATCTCGCCAGTTGAATTGTATATAGTTATGTGAGTGAGTGCAACACATCCTTGATACTTTTGTGTACCTTTTCCTAAAGTTATACGCGTCTCTCTCCCAGATATTTGCACAGATGGGAACTGGATGCTGCTCTGGATGTTCTTACCATGTGCAGTTGCCACTTATACGATAGTGATCCACTTAAGAATGAGGTATATGTATTTGAGGGTCTCTTTAATTACTTGGCATATCCATTATATTTAATGACATATTCCTTTGGGGGTAATTAGGTCATTCAAATGAGACAAGCCTTGCAGAGGTACAAGCACGTTTTATGTGCAGACGATCATTATAGCAGCTGGCAAGAGGTCATAATTTCATTCCTTCTTAAAATTTTATTGAATATAGGCATGAAGAATATTTCAACTTATTTTCATCTCTATCTTACTGTATTTGTTTCCTTTGCGCTTTAATCAATTTTCAGGTTGAGGCAGAGTGTAAGGAAGATCCTGAGGGTCTGGCACTTAGATTGGCTGGGAAAGGAGCTGTTTCTGCTGCTTTAGAAGTGGCTGAAAGTGCTGGATTATCAGTTGATTTGCGGAGAGAACTGCAGGGTCGTCAACTTGTTAAGCTTCTTACTGCTGACCCTTTAAATGGCGGAGGTCCTGCAGAAGCATCACGTTTTCTTTCTTCCCTACGTGACACTGATGATGCTCTACCAGTTGCTGTGGGTGCAATGCAGCTATTGCCTAACCTGCGGTCAAAGCAGCTCCTAGTAAGTGTGTTTTGTCCATAAATTTATTTTATTTCTTTTAATTATGATGGCTTCGATTTGTCCAGCTTTTTGTTCTTCTAGAACCTTGTTTTTATCCTCTATGAAGGTTCACTTTTTCCTGAAGAGAAGAGACGGTAATTTGTCAGATGTTGAGGTTTCTCGGCTTAATTCATGGGCCGTAGGTCTTCGTGTCTTGGCTGCCTTGCCGTTGCCATGGCAGCAGAGATGTTCTTCTCTGCATGAGCATCCTCATTTGATTCTGGAGGTCCTGCTGATGAGAAAACAGCTTCAATCTGCTTCTCTGGTACCGTACTTACCTCCCTCTATAACTTCATAATGCTTTTAGTTTCCCCACAGCCAGTTTGTATTCCTAATGTTATTAGATAATATTGTTTGCAGATACTTAAAGAATTCCCTTCATTGAGAGACAACAGCGTAATTCTTACTTATGCTGCCAAAGCTGTTGCTGTCAGTATCAGCTCTCCTTCTAGAGAGCCTCGGATATCAGTTTCAGGTCCAAGAGCAAAGCAGAAGACTAGAACAGGCATGCCTACAAGGTCATCTTTTACCAACAGTCTAAGTAACTTGCAAAAAGAGGCTCGTAGAGCTTTTTCTTGGACTCCACGCAATACTGGTGATAAGACTGCACCAAAGGAGGTTTACAGGAAAAGGAAGAGTTCTGGATTAACTCAATCTGAAAGAGTTGTTTGGGAGACGATGACTGGCATTCAAGAGGATCGTGTTTCATTTTACTCTGCTGATGGGCAAGAACGTCTTCCTTCCGTTTCAATTTCTGAGGAATGGATGCTCACAGGTGATCCTAACAAGGATGATGCTGTCCGTTCTTCTCATCGATACGAAAGTGCCCCCGACATTGTTCTCTTTAAGGTATGACAGCACCATTAGCTGTATTATGTTGGAACTTATTTTTTGAAATTGGTTTTTGTGTGGGCATCTTAGCTAACATAATAGTATGTGTTGGGATTTGTGTCTCAAATTCCTACTCTAATTATGTTTCTATTTTGGAGTTGTATTCTGTTTGGTAATTTCTTGTTTGGCAAGTCTTGGCCTCTAAGAAATTGTAATCCTTATCCAACAAGGAAGTGGGTTTGGAACTCTATAAATAGATACATAGGCTTTGGGTTAAGACTTATGAGATTGAGAGAGATGTAGTCTTATGAGGGAGTTGGTGTGTAGAGGTAGTATGTGGGTTGGTAAACTAGGAAAAACACCGGTAACACTAGTAGAGAGGAAATAGGCTCGTGGAGTGGTGGTGTTGGTACTCTATTGTTGTAATATCTCTACGAATCATAGTGGAATCTCTTCATATCCATGGACGTAGGCCAGTTTTGGCTGAACGATGTATATCTTGTGTTTGTGTGTGATTGCTTTGTTGGCTTTCTTTGAATCTTTCTTATTCACGCGCTTCCGCTGCCCAACAGGTTGGTTGCCTGTGACTTCCAAAACAATGTTGGATTAGCACCAGTTGATACGCTGGTGTCAATCCTATGGGTTGGTTGCCTGTGACTTCCAAAACAATGTTGGACGAGCACCAGTTGAAAAGATTTGACATTATGTGACTTTGCATATTCTTTGTGTTAGAAATTTTGGTTCCAACAAATCTAGTCCATTTGCATGTATTATTGGGCCGATCTAGCTAGGGGTGCAACTCAAACAGGTTGGGTAGATTGAGATATGAATCTGTAGGTCTAAAACTATCGATCCAGGCCAACCCCAATACCAGGAGTTCAATTCTTTTTTTAAGGTCATCCTAACCTTGGTTTAGGCTCCTTGAGTTTGTTGGGTTACTCCAGTTCGGTTTAGGCTCCTTGAGTTTAACCTTGTTGAGTTTGTTGGGTTACTCCAGTTCGGCTTGGGTTTTACTAGAGTTAGTGGTAGGAATTGCATCTCAAATTCCTATTCTAATCAGGTTTCTATTTTTGAGTTATATTTTATTAGGTAGTTTCTTGTTATGTAAGTCTTGGGCTTCAAGGAATTGTAATCCCTATCCAACAAGGAATTGGGTCAAGAACTCTATAAATAGATACCTAGGTTACGGTTGAGACTCATGAGATTGAGAGAGATGTAGTCCCATGAGGGACTTGATGGGTAGAGATGGTTCATGTGTTGGTAGAGTAGGAAAAACACATGTGCCACTAGTGGCGAGAAGAGAATCGTTGGGTGCTCCATGGTGAAAAGACATGTCTGGTGTTGGTACTCTACTGTTGTAATGTCTCTACGGAATCATAGTTGAATCTCTTCTCTCCATAGATTTAGGCAGGTTCTGGCTGAACCACGTTATATCTTGTGTTTGTATGTCATTACCTTATTGGCTTTTATTGTATCTCGATGTTCGCGCGTGTTTCCGCTGCCCCCAACAGTTCTTTACAATTTCTGGCCTATGCATCCCTTGCATGTACAATAATTCAAAGCATTCTTATCTTGACAATTATTGTACAGCCTTTCATTCATTGTTCTATTTTTCAATTTTACCACATCCCTAAAAAGTGTTTTGCATGTGTCTTTCTGTGCTATCCATAATCTTGTAATATAATCTAATTAGGGCATGCATGTTTCATGCATGCAAAAATCTTAATTATCATATATAAGTGCATGAACATGCGGAGCAGAGCAGGAAAATATCAAGTAGTCATAGACAAATACTCACTGGCAATAGTACAAAGTGCAACCATGCAACTAGCAGTATTTATAGAAGTAGGTATAGAGATCCCTTCCTCTCTAAAATACCTCCTTAGGTCTTTCCTTCTTTCATCTTGCCTTCTCTCTCCCTCTCTCTTACCCCCTTGTTTCATTTCTGCTCCACTTTTTCTTTTCTTTTTTCTTTTTTCCTGAATGCTCCACTTTTTCTTATGTTTCTATTTCTTTTCCTTTCTTTACTCTCCCTCCCTCCCATCACCCAACATCTTTGTAAATTGGGTTGCATGAAAAGTGATTCCCACTTAGCAATTTTGTTTTAACACCTGGATGACTTGTTTGATCGTTCGCAGCTTACAGCTTTGGCCTCAATTTTCCTTTTGACCCTTTTCACCATATTCCTCTAATTTGCTTCATAATTGATATTGACATTTCAGGTTACTACAGAACATGTATACATGTATCTAGATATGTAAATCATTTACGTGTGAAACCAAGTTGGCAGGACCGGCATTTTTATAGGCTATGTTAACAAAAAATTAACTATGTATCAATCTATTTATCTATGCTTTTAGATTTATCAGAGCATAAAAAAAGAGTCAGTTTCTGGAAGTACTGAAATGAGATTAGGAGAGGAGAGGGGTTTCTTAGCTGGCACATCATCTAACAGAGAGGCCTGTGGCACTTATCTCTGAGCATTGTTGCACCTACTGCTCAAACACTAGAGGATTATTTTCAAAATATTATATATGTATTAAATCTTTGAGGAAATTTTTGTGCATGTGAACCACAGACGGTAGAGAATATGGAGAACTTTGTGGTTCAACATCATTGGTAAAAATTAATGTCTTCCAAGGAAAATTATTTACAGGTTTTCTGGACATATATTTACTACCCATTGCTACATATGTTAAAATGTGGACATTTCTTACCATACCATTTGTGCATATCAGAAATAGTATTCTTGCTTACATTTTTTTTACCATGATTTCAATTATAGTTTTGCTGATTTTACTGATGGTTTTTTGTCTTGTTCTAGACGTTACTTTCATTGTGTTCGGATGAATCAGTGTCCGCCAAAGGTGCTCTAGACTTGTGCATTAATCAGATGAAAAGTGTGTTGAGCTCCCAGCAGTTGCCTGAAAGTGCATCGATGGAAACTATTGGTCGAGCATATCATGCGACAGAAACATTTGTACAGGTATCCACCAGTTATTTGTTTGGGAACTATGGTTTATCTTGCTTTGACATACGTCAAAGATAACAAAGGCATGATTGGATGATTCTTCACTTTTACATGTGTGGATTGCTGCAGTAATAGTTCTATTGCTGCATGTACAGGGACTGCTTTTCGCCAAGTATCAGTTGAGAAAGCTTGCTGGGGGTAGTGACTTGTCTAGTAATTCTGAAAGAAGCAGAGATGCAGATGATGCATCCTCTGATGCTGGCAGCTCTAGTGTGGGTAGTCAATCCACTGATGAGCTGTCTGAAGTTCTATCACAAGCTGACATTTGGCTAGGGCGTGCCGAACTGCTGCAAAGCCTTCTGGGATCGGGAATTGCTGCTTCACTGGATGATATTGCTGATAAAGAATCATCTGCACGTCTCCGAGACCGGTTAATTCTAGATGAACGGTACAGCATGGCCGTATATACATGCAAGAAGTGTAAGGTATGTGTCATACACGAAAGTTCTAGTTTTTTTATTGTTCTCTTTATTTTTTTTTGAATCATGATGATTCAATATGTGAGAAATTGTTCTCTTATTTTCTTTCGGATTATAGTGATTCAATAAATGAACTTCTCTCAGATTGATGTTTTCCCTGTGTGGAATTCGTGGGGGCATGCTTTGATTCGGATGGAGCACTATGCACAAGCTCGTGTGAAATTTAAGTATGCTACAATTATAGTCACTCATTGATTTTTTTATGCAAAGTTGAATTTAAGATTACTAGAACTTTTGTATTGTTTTGATTGTTCTGAAGAAAGAGGTCTGGTTGATAATGTGCTGCTTTGCTCATGATTGCTAGGCAAGCTCTTCAATTGCATAAGGGTGATCCTGCACCTGTGATTCTGGAGATCATTAATACAATTGAAGGGGGCCAACCTGTTGATGTTTCAGCTGTTCGTTCCATGTAAGTGGGATGCAACTTTCAAGAAATATTTTCTTTTTTTATTTGTATTGTGGATTGCTTAAGAGAATGATATAATGCTAAGATGGATGATAGAAGTGACTAAAAGAGGGGATTAATAATCAACTTGTGAGGGAAAAACTAGAAGTGGCTCCTATTAGTGATGAAATAAGAAAAAATAGACTTGGATGGTGTGGTCGTATACAACATTGACTCAGATGCTCCAATAATAAGAAAAAGATTTGTTTGCATAGAAGGTTAGGGACAAAGAAACCGACCAGAACCCACGTGGGTTGAACCGTTGAAGTAATTAGAAATGATTTATAAAAAATATAATATAATAAGTGACACGACTTGTAATTGAAAAGAATGGAAAAAGAGAATTCATGTGGCCGAACCATCCATATTATAGACAAGGATGATGATAATGATATGGATTGTGTATTCAGAGCGTTGATTATCAACTTGCAGAGCTTAAATCTTCATTAGAAGTCCATGGAGAAGCGGTTTGCACTTGCAGCGGATCTGTTGACAGATCATTATGACAACAACTGTGAAGATCAACGGATCTTGTGTGAGTCTGAGTTAGGAAGGATTAGGTGATTCTAGTTGGGAATCTATTAACCTACGTGTAAACTTCTTTCTCGGTGAACTTTGATCTGCTTGACTCAGTCCCATGGTTTTTCCCCATTCTGGTTGTCTTCATAAATCTGCTTAGTTAGTTTGCTGTCTATATGTTACTATGTTAGTTGATTCATATTGCTGCCTTTTAAATATAATTAGTATTAGAGTTTAAAAATCAGTTATTATTAGTTAAAGATTGAACAAGATTTTTTCACCTCCCATCTAGATCTATTTAGTGGTTTGCGCACTTTGACGTATTAGGGACTTGAGTGATGATCCTATATTTCTTAGTTTCTTGTTGCATAAATCAGGCAGATATTAAAATAACTTTTCTTATGTTGCAGTTGTATAGAATCTAAGTAATTCATCTTTTATACTGCAGGTATGAACATTTGGCTAAAAGTGCACCAGCGATTCTCGACGACTCTCTTTCTGCTGATTCATATCTTAATGTTCTTTACATGCCATCTACATTTCCACGTTCAGAAAGATCACGACGTTTTCAGGAATCAACAGATGATAATTCTACGAATAGTTCAAATTTTGAAGATGGACCTCGCAGCAATCTTGACAGCATTAGATACTCTGAATGCATTAACTATTTACAAGAGGTAAGCTGCATGTGCATTGTCTGAACTCTGGACTATTCTTTTTCCTTTAGTTTTTCATTTCAAGCATCCATATCCACAGCTTCTGCATTGACCAGTATGTTTATTAGTTCAACCAGTTTCACACTGAGGGTAATCCTTCTCCATATCAATAGTTTAAGTTTGCTTATATAAATGATGCATATGGTCTATATTCATTTGTTTCTGTTGTAATTGAGAATAAATGTGTACAATGTTTTGAAGATTCAGTGATTAATTTTTTCTCGGTCAACATTGAGGACAGCAGATATTATTTACTGATTGGATTGTTTTTTTTTATCTTTTTATTTAGCACTCTTTTGATTCATTTTATTCACATATAGACACGCACATAATTATTTGGTATTTGGTTTTCATGCTTGAGTCAAACTCTCAGTCTGGTTTACCATTACTATTAATTTCACTTTTCTTTACATTGTCCAATGATTGATAATTTTTCTTAGCATTGTCTTAGTTGATATTTTGTAATGCCATGTATTGTTACTTTGCAGTATGCGCGTCAGCATCTGCTTGGTTTTATGTTCAGGCATGGCCACTATAAGGATGCTTGCATGTTGTTCTTTCCTCATAATGCCGTGCCTCCTCCTCTTCAACCATTGTCTCTGGGTGTAGTCACATCATCTTCTTCCCCACAAAGACCAGATCCGCTGGCAACTGATTATGGGACAATTGATGATTTGTGTGACTTGTGCATTGGTTATGGGGCAATGTCTGTTTTGGAGGAAGTGATATCAGCAAGAATGTCATCACCAATACCACAGGATGTAGGAGTGATTCAGCATATAGATGTGGCACTTGCAAGAATTTGCATCTATTGTGAAACTCATAGGCATTTCAATTATCTGTATATGTTTCAGGTACTTTGAACCTCCTCTTCTTTTTTTCTTGCTTTTTTTTTTAAATTTTTTTTTTTTTAATCAGTTTGGAACTAAAAGTGCAAAGTGAAAGATTGTCAATAGGATGTTTTTATTTGCATGCTTTCAATTCTCATATGAGAGATTATATGTAATTAATAAATGTAGATAACAATATTTGTGACAGATATTACCTGATCTGGCTCCACAATTTTCTCTACTGGAAGGTTTAGGTCTTTTGTTTGGGAGAGCACATGCGTGTGCGTGTGTTTTATTTTTTTGGTGAGATGAACACATTGTTGTGATGGTTGAAGAAGCATCAATTGGAGATAAAATGAGAGAAAATCGATTAAGATGGTTTGGGCATGTGCAAAGAAACCAACGAGTGCACCAGCTAGGAAGAGTGGCAAGGATCACATTGACGGTAATGCTAGGGGAAGGGAACAACCAAAACTAACATGGGTATAGTTAGTAAGGAAATATATGATCACATGTGGTTTGTCTGGAGCTATGGCCTTAGCTAAGGCAATCATCATTTAGCTGATCACAAGTAGTTGTGGATGATTTTCCCCATGGACACTTGCTAGTACATTTGATGATGATTTTTTTGAAACTAATGAATTTATGAAATTCTATATGTTGCCACTTGCCAATTAAGGCAAGATGCAGGAAAGTTGTCTATGATCGTCTGGTCATGTGTAATGAAGATTTTTAAATGCATCAATTTAAATGGGTGATTTATTCAAGTTGAAGATACCAAAACAACAAGAGTAAGGCTAGAAACTAAATGGGTCATGGATGAAATAGCAGGACTTCTAGTATCTAATGGAGGATGTGGTTTTAGATAGAGCTGAATTGGAAATAAAGATTATTGTTGCATGCCTTGAATAGTTGGGTTCAAGGATTTGTTGGGTTGAGTTACTTTTTCATTGTTCTCTTTCATGTCATACTCAAGAAAACAGTGAATTCCACTCAGAGCAATTAAAGGTTGATCTGTACAGAAGAATTTAGCATTCAATGACTGCTAGACTCGATTTGTCAAATTTTGTACAGATTCTGATAACAATTTATTTTCAACACATCTTACTTTATATTGTATCAATGTATTAATTGTCATATGTGTTTCCTTTGCTTGCTAGTCTTTATTCTTCATCATACTTAGTACTTGTACACCGTTCAACATTTTATTTTAATTTAATATTCTTTAAGCATTGTTGCTTTAGATCAAGTTTTGTATAGCATAGTTTATAACTTGTATATTATGGAGGATGCTTCGGAAAAATGAGGCTCATATTTTAACTTGTTTAGCAATGTTGTACAGACTGACAATTTGACATGTTTGATGCTGGTTTGGGCACTTCACATGTCATAGTGTCCTTATTCTGAGGATGTATCCAAACTTGATGTAGTGTTTTTAATTCTTTCCATTATTCTTTAGATGACATATAATGTGGAAAATTTTTATTCTATTTTGTTATTGTTTTATGTTCTTTTAATTCAATTTGTGCTGAAGTATCACAGCTCGACTACAAGTAGATATGATAAAATCAACCAATATTGTCTTCTTCCTTTTCCTTTTCCTTGATTATTTTGAATCATTTTGCTTCCATCTTTTGATTATATTGAAGCAGTATTTTCTTTCTGGTTAATTTAAAACTGACTTAATGGTTCAGGTCATCAAGAAAGATCACGTGGCTGCTGGACTTTGCTGTATTCAGTTATTTATGAATTCTTCTTCACAAGAGGAAGCTATTAAACACTTGGAGCATGCCAAGGTAAGTCCGTACCTTTTAAGAAAAAATCATTTTTGCATCGTTAAAATGGGCTTCATTTCATTATCTTTTATCTCGGAATAATAGAATAGATATGAACTTTGTACAAGGAGACTTAAACTGTGGGCACTTTATAGGTGTGGAACCGATGGTCCTTTAGAATGCAAATCCAAAATATTAATTAATTTCTAAGAAAATTTACAGTCACTTTCTTTGAGATTCCCTGTTTTAAAATTTCATTTGCTCTTTCTCCGAAAGAAGCCAAAAAGATCACGGAACTAAAGACCTGCATGAATGAAGATCTCTAGGATTCCATGCGTGTTGTCCAGAAGAACAAAGGAACTCCATTACCGATCTCTGCAGGACCAAAGACATAACAAACTTTAGAGGAAATTCTAGCCTAATGCTGTAAGCGGAATGGTAGTATGGTCTAATGACAACATCTTGTGACATTAGAGATATTAGGTCATCACTTTGTACAAGAGAGAAGCCTTCTTGGAACACAAAGTGTGCTGAACATCAGGCAATATCCAGTGCTCGTATATTTTCAACTGATGGCTACATAATTGTCTGTGTCTTTTGCAAGGATTCAAACGTCAATCTTCGTGGGACCGTACCACAACTCTTCTTGAATTTGCATTTAATCAAGATTTGAATCTTTTCTTTCCGTTTATTTTTCCACTAGCAATATTAAGGTTTTGAGAACATATGTGGCAGTGTGACCCCAATGGCTCAGGCCATGTTCCACAGTGCATGCCAGCAGCTCACCATTTCTCCATCAGACATTAGAGAACCCAACACTTATCCGATGGTCATTGGATGCTTTATAGATAATGTTCCTATGCTTGGTACCTGGATCTTTTCTTCCACCTTTTGAACCCGTGAACAGTTCAACAGTTCAAATTTCACCCCAAGCAGGCTCCCCACAACTAGTACCTTTTCGTCCCAAACTGTCTGAACGATCCTCATATATTTGTAGTCATAATAGGAGCCAATCTCCAAAACCTCCGTAATTTTTCTTTCATTGCAAACCTTAGTTCCATTCTATCTAATGATTATTGGACTTTCACCTTTTGAACCTTAAAGGAAATCACTCTGCTACTTTACTGGGGGTGATACTCCCAGTCAGAGGAGTAGATGAAAGTGAGCGGCAATAAATTGACAAGCCAACAAGAGAATGTGAAGTAGCTTCATTCCCCCTCTACCATCTAACAACATATTACCTTTTTATACAAAAAACATATTACCTTTTTATAGAAAATCACAAAAAAAAATTAAAAAAAAATAAAAAAAGTGAGAAGACATAGGTATATGCAACAATTAGTATACTCCTAAAGGTAACTTTTTGATACAGTTGGAATATAAATTTGTGGCAGAAAAACACCACAAAACAGCCATCCTAGGAAACTGATACTCACAAAACTTTATACTAAACTTCAGTTGCTAGTTTGCTGGCTTACTCTACTTCCTATCTTTTTTCTCCTTAATTATCTTCCATCTGGGTGTAGATGCATTTTGATGAAGGATTGTCAGCACGATACAAAGCAGGAGATTCTACGAAGCTTATTACCAAGGGAACTCGAGGAAAAAGTGCCTCAGAAAAGCTTACTGAAGAAGGACTTGTGAAGTTTTCTGCTCGGGTTGCAATCCAGGTATTGACAGTTACCAAGTATTAGGAAACTAAAATTGCACGATGACTTGTTAATTTTGAGTTAAAAACAATCCAGGAAGAATTCAAAGTTCAATACTTGAAATTTTCTATCATAATAGTGTGATAAAGGCATCAAACCTTTTCATGATAGTTTGATTTGTCATTTTTGTGTCAGCTGCACTTCTTTAAAAACCTGTTGACTTGTGAAATGTGATTCTTGTTTTTATGATGGCTTGATATTGCAAATTCCTGATTTTAAGCTGGAACATCTTTAATTTATTCCGTTGAGCATGTTGGTTCATAGTCAAGAAGTACCTGCTTTAAGACTCTTTCAATTTAGATGAGCATGACTTACCAAAAAAATTTAGATGAGGACGACATTTTTAATTACGGAAACATATTCTAATTTTGCATATTGATGCAACTAGCTGTCAGGAAACCATCTTTCAAATGCATCCTCTGCCATTATCTTATTAAATTAACCTAATTCATTCTAGAGCTCATTATCCAAGTGATTGGGTATTGGGAGTACAAAATTCAATATCTTTTAATGATTGATATCGGTTTGAGAATAGCTCTGAATAGTTTTGGGGAATCCCGGGTCGTCCACATAAAAATATCTGAAAACAGAAATAAAAATCTTGACCAAGTTAAATAGAATGTGAACCTTAGTGTAACGACCCAATCCACCACATGGTATGATATTGTCCGCTTTGGGCCCAAGCCTACACGATTTTATTCTTGGGTTTTACCCAAAAAGGCCTCATACCAATTGGAGATAGCACCACCATATATAAGCACTTCATCTTTCCCTTACCCAGGCAATGTGGGATTGTGTACCTGTACCTCATACCATTGTGCACCTGTAGCTTAACCGAATTGAACCGTTAGAACTTGCGGAACTGAACTGAACCATAAATGAGCAGTTTGATTTGATTTGTGTGGGGGTTTGGGATCCTGTTGTGGATAGGTTTGAGAGGAGACTGGCGGGGTGGAAGAAGTAGTATCTTTCTAAAGGGGGGCAGGCCACTCTGATTAAGAGTACCCTTTCTTGCCTTCCTACTTATTTCATCTTGCATTTTCAGATTCCCCTCTCTGTCGCAAAGAGAATTGAGCGTTTGCAACATAACTTTTTGTGGGGGGGATTGAGGGGAGGAGTTTAAGTTTCATTTGGTTCGGTGGGAGCAAGTGTGCAGGCCGATTCGAAATTGTGGGTTGGGTCTTCGTAGATTGGTGCCTTTCAATAAAGCTTTCCTTGGGAAATGGCTGTGGAGGTTTAGGGTGGAGAGGCATTGGCTTTGGCGGAGGGTCGTTGCGAGTAGACATGGGGAAGGCAGAGGAGGGTGGTGCTCTCTTGAGGTGCGTGGCCTGAGGGGAATGGGGGTTTGGGAGTGTATACGGAAGGGGTGGGCTGATTTTTCCATTCATGTTCGTTCCAGAGTTAGGTATGGCAAGAGGATCAGTTTTTGGGAGGATGTTTGGTGTGGGGATATTTCTCTTGCTCTTGCTTTCCCTCGGCTCTTTAGGATTGCTACGGATAGACAGGCCAAGGTGGTTGACTGTTACCATCTTGATAGAGGGAAATTGGTTTGGGGTGTTCATTTCAGGCGTCTTTTTCAGGATTGGGAGGTTGAGGATGCAACTCTTTTGTTGGAGGCATTGTATTGGCAGGGTGTCATGGCTGGAGACTCCGATTGTTGGATTTGGAAGCCAAATTCGCAGGGTCGCTTTGATGTTCGTTCTTTCTTCAGGTGTCTTATAGTTGAGCCTGGATGGTCCTTCCCGTGGAAGTCTGTTTGGCGCTCTAAGGCTCCTCTCAAGGTGGCTTTCTTTGCTTGGACCTCTATTTTGGGTAAGATTTTGACCTAAGACAATTTGAGAAGGAGAAATCAGGTGGTTGTCAATCGGTGCTATATGTATCTTCGGGATGAAGAGACGGTGGATCATCATCTTTTGCATTGCACCATGGCCAAGGACTGTTAGGACTTGATGCTTTGTTTGTTTGGGATCCATTGGGTTATGCCTTGTTCCTCTAGAGAGATGGTTGAGGCTTCGAGAGGGTGCTCTGTAGGGGCCCATATTCGTGATGCTTGGAGGGCTCCACCTTTTTGTGTGTGGTGGTGCATTTGGCTGGAGAGGAATAGAAGATATTTTGCGGGCAAGTAGGGGCCTATTTCTTTCTTA
>JAOTQH010000050.1:979195-991970 GCA_025631255.1 Cornus kousa
AGTTAAGCACGCTTAACTACAGAGTTCTGATGGGTTCACGGCCATCACGGCTTTAAAACGCGTTGTGTCATAGAAGGATGTTGAATCTACATATAGCACTTACCCCATCCACACCCAGACGATGTGGGATTGTGCACCTGTAGCTCGTCCAGTGTGGTATCCTACTGGTGCCACCTGCACACGCTCACACACACCCGCCCACAAGGTCGCCACACATTAGACATGCCAAAACCATTCATTTTCTACCATCGTAACTACCAGTAGTAGCTTGTCAGGGTGAAGAGAGCCATTTTTCAGGTATGATCCAATGGTGGATTAGAGAACATATGTTGCTTGTCGTATGTTATCAGGTCGGTGATGGGCTTATGCGTCAATTAAGGCGATTGTGGACGATTGCCACAATCTTTTGAAAAATTTACTCCTAAATGGTATCCACAAAGCATGTAAGGAGTATTGGACTCTCAAGTCAAGGGCAATATTTTTTGAATTTCGGTTTGGGCCTGGGCTATATATTTTGAACCCGAATTGAGTTGCGAAGGAAGTTTGGAGCTTATATTGGTCAAAATTGAATATTATGAGATTTAAATGAGATTTAATCTCCTATTGTTCCAATTTGTGAGTTGTACGTAGCGAAAAATACTTAGAAAGTTTTGATTATTTTAAAAACAGATTTTGTATTTTTCAAACATACTTTATTTTAGCAACGCCTTAAGCTAACTTTACTCAACAAAAATCAAATTTGTCACAAAAAGTTGTCGCAATATCTATCCTGGGAATCTCCTCACGCCCCACCATATGGCGGGAAAGAGTATGGCTGAAAAGATTAATTTAGTTGCTTTCACAATTGAAATTAAAGTTTAAATGGTTTTAAACAATGAATGAAACTTTATATTGTTTATATGAGATGTAGGTTAAGTGTCGCCTGTGTGGCGTAGCCTCCATAGACAAGACGTGACATATAGGTAAGGTATAGAACTCCATGCCGCCATGCCAAGACCAACGCAGCTGCTGCAATGCAGTGATCTCGCTGTCGTTGCCACCGTGGTGAGACTAATATAGCAGCCTATGCCGGAATACCACCAAGGCACTGCCGACTATGGGGTTTTGGTGGTGGTGGTTGTGGGGTGGAGATGAAGACGGTGGTTTGGGGGTGAGAACGGTGGTGGTGGTGGTTCATTCGCTTGAATATCCTGTAGGTGGTAGTTCTGGGGTTGGGATTGCAGTGGTGTTGTTGGCGGTTTGTTCACTAGAATACATTTGTGATGGTGGTTTGGGGGTGAAAACAGCGGTGGTTCATTTGCCAGAGACACAGTGGTGCGGTGGTTATGAAGGTGGGGATGGTGGTGGTGGCTGTAGAGGTGGGAATAGCGGCGGCGGCGAACTACATGTCTCGCCAGAATCCATGGACCCAAATGCTTGTTTCATTCATTTTCATAATATTGTGCAACCAAAGTATAGAATCCTAAAATAGAAATCCAGTTTAAAAAACCCATTATCCATAAGTGATTAACAGTTTCAATTAGCAACATAATTTTGTTCAATTTTCTGTTTTATGGTCTTGGCTGTATAATTGTATTTAGCGATTCAAAATATAATCAAATACTTTGAAACAAAACTAGAAAACCCATATTGAAAATTCAAAAAATTCTTGGTTTGGTCGAGGCGGAGTCCCTTAGGCAATATTGGACCAGTGATTGAAATGTACACAGTATATATTTATATATATACACACATATATATACATATAGTATATAAGAAGGAATATATATATATATATATATATAATATAATTGTAAATTTGTAAAGTATTTAGAAATATTTTAGTCTTTTTTATTCAATTTTTTTTTAACATTAAAAAATTCTTTTGACAAAGTCAAATTGTATTTAAGTTATTTTACATGGTGTTAGAGTTTTAACGTCATGTGCACGTAGCGATTGAGTTGTAAGTGAAAGACACAAACGTTTGTAATGATATGTAACTAAAATAATTTATATCCTAAAATAACTTATTTTTTCCTCATTTTAATTTTATATTAGTTCTCAAATATCATATCCTAAAATTACTTTTTTTTTTTTTTTTTTCTCTTTTCTCTCTCCTCCCTCAAATATTTATATCCTAATATATATATATATATATATATATATATATATATATTTTCTCTCTTTTCTCTTTCCTCTCTCATGTTGTTGAAGTCTAACTGATACACATAAATTAAATATTGAGCCCCAAAGATTTACATCTTATATGAATATTTTTTTGTCCCTACTTTTTCTTCCTTATTCACGTTTTTCAATATATCCTAACCAATATAGAAATTTAATATTAAGCTTAAAAATTTGTATCATTAAATAATTTTTTCCCTCTTTCTTTCTCTCTCTCGTTCATGTTTTTTACAGCACTAAAAAAATTTCTGAGTAAGTTGTCTTTCTTCTCCACTCCATACTCATTGTATACTCTCAATATGAAAGCATTTTTATTTTATTGAAAATTTTGTAGGAGTACTGAGTTTGAATTTTCAAAATCAAGTTCTATGATTTTTTTCTTCAATTATTTTTTAGTTTTATTAACTTTTGTTATTATAAATTTGTGCGTGTGTGTATATATATATTTGTATTTTTTTTTTTTTTTTTTTGAATTGTGACTATTTTTATTTATATTGTTGAAAATGCCATTTTTTTTTTTCGTCACCGAATTAGATTGAGCCACCGCTATATGTAATGATATGTTTCAATGTGAAATTTACGAAAACTTTAGGGTGGTCACTGAAATTAACCGCAATAAAAATTATGAATTTATGACACAAAAACCATATGCTCGTGTGTTTGTTCCCGGGAAACTTGGAAGTTGTTTTCAGTAAAAGAGAGTAGTTTTTTGAACGTTGAATTGCTGCTATTCCTTCCTTAGCATGGAAGAGATTGGAAAACGCCACCCCGAAAAGCAACCAAGTGGAGAGGTTGGGTCAAAATTAAAATAACAAAAAGTCAGGAATTATAAAACTAGCTAAAAAACTTTATGGTTATCCTGTATTTCGCGGTGCACAATAAGGAGGGTTGGATACATTGAACTCAGCAGACATCATTATAACATAACATGTACCTTCTTCACTCACATCAAACGTATGATTATTCTTACAAGTACAATTATTTTTACAATAAACATATTTTCACTGTTCACTTGTTTTTACGGGATGAAAACTCCACTTACAAACTCGATTGCCTGAAAAAGGAAAAAAAATTTCTTATACCTTTAATATTTCATTATTTGTGTCATCAATCAATTACATCATGTCACATAAATAAAAATATTTTATTTTATAGATTCTATCACTACATGACAATATTTAATAAGTCAGTGATATTATGTCATCACTATAGCGGTTCAATTAAGTTTTGTCATTTAAAAAAACTTGAACCCTCAATCATTCATTTTGAAAGACAAAAAAAATACCAATAACTTTATGTTTTTATATACATATAATACGTTTTTATATGCATATAATACGATTTAATATGTTTCCTTTGTTTTTGAAAAATAACCCAACTGTGTATTCTTGAAATAATTAATGATAGTTTTAAAGAGTCCCATGGCTCACCACTTGGTTGCTTTTTGAGGGTGTCAGTTTTCCAATGTCTTCCATGCTAAGGAATGAATAACGGCAATTCAAGCTTCAAAAACACCAAAGTAACCAACTTTCTTCCAAATTTCCCGGGAAACAAACATACGAGCTCATGATTTTCGTGTTATAATTAATCTAACGTGACAACATCAATCTCTAAAGAATTCTACGCAGGGGCGGCGAATATTTTATATGTATATATATGAGATTTTTCATATAATGCCCCTTGAAATTATTAGTTTTTAAAAATATTTCTTATTTTTCTAGTTTGTTTCCTAATTTAATCTTCATATTTCTTAAAAAAAATGTTCAGTTTTCCTTGTTAAATTAAATTTTAATTTTTTCCTTTTTAAGTTGTCATTTTTCTTCCTCTTTTTTTTTTTTCTTTTTTTTTCCTTTTTCTCAAGTCCCCCTCCCGCAAACTAAAATCCTAACTAAACCCCTAATTCGAAGTACAAATTAAAATTGGTTTCAATGTTTGTTAGTAGTACATATTAAGATTCTTGTGCATTTGCAGGGTTGGTGATCATCCTTCTTCCTAGTCCTAAATCCAATATCTTAATTCCTTGTGATGTTTTACCACAAACTAATAGTACTGTCTCTTCAAGCCACCTTTGTTTGTTTACCTTCGCAATAAATTCTTCCGTAGTAGGTCAAACGGGCTCTTCTTCCTCAAATTTCTCCTCTTCCACCTCCTCCTTATGATCATCATCATCATCAGCAGAATCGTTATCACAATCTTTTTATCCCCCATTTCTCTTTTTTCTTCCTCTATGTATACCACAGTTTTAACTTCTTCAATCAATCTTGTTCACAGTACTACTGCTCTCTTGAGTTAAACCTATGTCCTCTTTTTGTTCCTCTTTCTTCTCTTTATGCTTGGAGGCAGCTCCCTGAAGACTCCGGCTCCTCTCTTCTACATACTCATCGTAGATGTTAGTGGCCGATTATGAGTGTGAACCAGATGTGAGCTTTGATTCTACAACGAGGATGACAACAATGGCATTGCCTACTATGAACAAGCACTTGGGGTTGGACAAGAATGACTTGAAATTTCGGATACAAACAAAGACAAAATCATTTATAAGAATTCTCACTTGGGGGAACCAAAAAGGGTAGGAACAAAACAGAGAACAAATCAAAGCTGTGAAAAAGTAAAGAACGCGTACTCTGTTGACAAACTAGCCCTTCTTGTAATTCTTCATGGCTTGAAGCTTCACTGACATGATTAAATCCATTGTAGAAGCTTGATTCTCAGTAGGTATAGAGGGAATTTTGTGGAATAAGTGCTAAAAGCAAAATTTGGAGGGTAACGTTGAGGACTAAGTAAAGTTTGGTGAAGATTCCCACCTCACGCACCGATCATAAGTGCAAACACAGGCTTATATAGTGGGGAGAAAAGGGGGGATATTTGGGCGAATTGAACACATGCTGCTTTCTAATTATAAATGCATAAGGGCATTAGCTTTTGATGAAGCCATGGTAGGCAGGCTGGTATGTGTTTATTTGGGTGTTTTGGTTTTTGCTTTTGCTCTTGCTCTTGTAGTGCAACTGCTGAAAGATTGTGTGAGCTTTATCTATCTGTTCACATTTCGCATACAAGTCAATCAAAGCATTCCCCAGAAACCCATCTAGGGTCATTCCATATTTCACAACCAAGCCATGGATGGATCTGCCTGACATGTCATTTTTTGTGTGTGAGCACAGGCTGGAAGTGCAGTCACGAGCGCAACCTCTTCAGGCCTCACATTATCAACTCTCATTTCTCCGAACAACTCCAAACTCTCATTCTGAATTCCGTTTTGCATGTACCCGGAAATCATTGTTGTCCACGATATCAAGTTCCTCTGTGTCATCTGGTTAAACAAGTCCCTGGCAGCAGTCAGGTAACCAGTTTTCACATACAAGGTAGTCCACAGAACAACATCAATCTCACACTGGCAGCTATTTAAGAGCTTGTGTGCTTCCTCCATTTTCCCACACTTCTACGTACATATCCACCAAACCATTCAACAAGCTCAAACTAATCTCAAAACCATTCTGCTCAGCATAGAGACTTTTTATTAACTGAGTTGAAAACAATTTTGCACTTTTTTCTGACTTTCCCAAACATATCCAATAGATCTCAATATTCCTTCTCTCCGACTCTCATCATACTATACAATATCATTTCCGTTTGTGGGTGTAAAATTATCTCATCATACTATACAAGAATTATACCAATGGCCATAATTAGCTCAATTATATAACCTCCTACAAATGGGAAATGTGAGAGTTGAGATTTGAGTATCCTGATGAACAATTTGTAAAATGTGCAACCCCCCAAAAAAAAAAAAATAATAATAATAATAATTCGTATTTTGATGGTGAATGAAAGATCGGATCATTCAACGTTTGCCTTATATATTGGTGAAATCTTTAATTGCAATATGAAGTAGCACTTGAATTCATTTAAGATGAAATTGATATAGTAGTACCATCATATGACACCCAATATGAAAAGCATTTATAAAAATTCATAGAACTGTAACATCAAAGAATCCTCCATCAACCAACACAAAACAAAAACAATATACTGTTGTTGTTTTCAAAAGATGTGTAAACACTTTTCAGAAGCACTTTCTGTTCTTGTCCAAAGCAAGACAAGACAAGACAACACCACCCTACAAAGCAATTGATTTTCTTGCTCTTTATTTGAAACATCAAATGCATAACACACATCAAGAGCTTTTAGGATACACCTTTTGTTAAAGAGAAAGCAAGAGATTATAGTCCCATTTAAGGACCACATATCCACCAAATCCAACAAAAACCAGCAAAGAACTTTGCACCATTCTTTATTTTTTCAGAAGGGTAATATGCTCCAAAGATACAAAAGAATAAAAGAAATGAGAAATGATAAAGAGAGAGACAACATTTGGCACAACCACCCTACACGGTGGAGCTTAGAAGACAACATCAATGAAAAAGACCAGAAGGAACAAACAGGAACTAATTGATGCAAAAGAATCGACGGTCCAAGAGCTCCGACAGCACAAGATGCAGGGGCATTCCTCCGACAGCACAAACACAGGACCACAACGCCACTCCTTCAAATTCCCCGTTAATGAGGCTTGGAAGCCAAAAAGAATTAATGAACGGTAATTCCATGATGCATGATGGTGTATTTATCGTCATCGTCATTGCCAATTAAACAGCCACTGCAACTTCATCTTGTTTGTCGGGTGTTGTATGATCGACAGTTGGGACATTTCTGAGCCACAACATGGTACCGCACTTCTGATGTATTTCCGCAGTCATTGCAGAGGATGCAAACCTGTAATCATTATTACCATCAGTTTTCTCACATTTCAAATGTACCCAAATAAAGTTCTAACATGATGACTACCAATGACCCGTTACCACGCGCTTGTTTTTGTTGCATGTGTGCGTGTGAAGGGAGAGAGAGAGAAAGAGACCTTTTTGTTTTGGTAAGCTTCTGGCATGGGTGTAGCTGCAATCTCCACGTCAAATTTCTCCCATACCTTTGACATATCACAGACCGACTTGGAGCAGAGAGGGCAAGCATATCTGTCAAACAAACAGGTGCATTGATAATCTATGCTAGAGAAGGTATAAAGTAAGAAGGAAAACAAAATAAGAGGGATCAGAATCCTTTTTTTTTTCAAATACTCACTGGAAGTGCTCCTGCATCTCCTTCAAGCAGTTCTTATGAATGGTGTGCCCGCAAGGCATAATAGTAACATCATTTCTAGACTCAAATAGATACTGCAACCAACCAGAGTTCAAATCAGTTAAAATGTGCAAGGTGTCACCAAAATATTAGAGATAGAAACTATTATAAGAAAGAAAATCAAGTTAGTAGGAGAGATGATAGTGCCATACCTCAAAACAAACAGGGCAGTCATGGTGCATTGCTCCTTCCACGCAGGGATGGCAGTTCTTCAAATGAACTGAGTAGCAGCATCCTGTATCATATACCCAGGATACAGTAAGGATAAACTTTAAACACAATATCAATTCACGCTGTCCAAGCTCACAATTAGGATGCTACAGCAGCAAGGAAAAGAGAGAGAGAGAGAAAAAAAAAAAGAGAACAACAATCGTGACTTACGACATTTGTAGCAATGAAAAAAGTTATCTCGCCCGCCAATTCTGTAATGAAAGCACACGCAAGTGAGTTGATATTGGACATGAATATACACACAACACTACATCGCCACACAGATTTTTAAGTAAAAGAGACATTCTTGATAAAATTTAATCAAGTGTACAGCAGCATGTTCAAGTTGTTCCTAACACCAAGGAATGCAAATCAAATTGCGAGATGAACATACCTGCAAATACCACACCCGTCACAATGGTACTGGCTTTTAGATGTCTGCAAAATAGAAGAACAAGATAACGAGATCAGCATACATCTAATACTAACAATTGAAGGCATAAAAAACTTAAACAACATGCTACTTTGTGCATGTTCACGCGTGTGCACATGTAGCAAGGACACCAATCCAGTTTAGACACCAACATCAATGTCAAAGTTCATATTGTCTGGTAAACATTGGTGTGTGGTGTTAGAATGTTTATATATATATATATATAGATGTTGGGTCATTATGTAATTAAATATAGTTGGTAGGCCCTTGTGTTATTAAGTTAACCTTGTATCCTTTATATAAGCCAACATAGGCTTATTAGGTTTGGAGATGATATACAAACTATGTCTGCTTGCTCTCTCTCTCTCTCTCTCTCTCATGATTAAGAATATGTGGTAACAACAAAAGAACAATATGCATAGGAGAAATGCTATATACTCACATCGTCATCGAACAGCTTACAAGTCTCACAGAAGTATTTTCCCATACAAACACCACAGTTGATACAAACTTGGTGAACCTGTGTGATTGCAGCAGCAAACATGACACAGTAAAATAATGTCAGAGAACTTAGTTACGTAAGATAAAGAAACTACCAAAGCTAACAATACAGTTCCAACTTCATTTTTGTAGCATCTATCCTAACTAAACCAATCAATCCAATCACCCACTAGGAAGCTACATGTTGTTCAGGTTTACAGAGTCTTATCCTCATGACAAAGAAATGGTGTCAATGATAGAAATGCAGCATCAATCCAATCAAGACTCACCTCTTGCTCAGTACCACAGAGTGAACATATGACCTGAAAAGGGGGGAAATACTCCCACAGTTAAAACAAATGCTTAAACGGCTTTATGAGGGGAAAAAAAATCAAGCAACCAGCTCTAGGCAGTCAACGGATGGAGGGGAATATTGGTTATTCGTGAAAGGGCTTTTACCTGTCGCACTTGATGGCGTGGAATGTCATGTCTAAGTTTCTGATCAACATTGATATTGTTCTGCAAATCAATATGTAAACATGTAAGAAACATTTTAGAGTCCTCATAACAACCACATGTCAAGGCAACACTGAAACATAAAAATCGCAATACAGAACCACGTCTTCATAATAACATGCAATAATACTCAACTTCAAAATGAGCAATAATCAAAATCAGGAGACTCACAATTCATCATAGCTAATTTACAATTACTTTCATTCAGGAAAAAAAAATGCAATTACTTCCCAAGTCATTTGCTAAACATATAAATAATTTCAAATCATGACTATTTATTTATTTATTATTATAATTATTTTTTTTATAGAGTACCAATCTAAAACAGGTTTGCTTATGTATCTGCTACCATATAATTTAATAAAAACCATGTAACAAAGCTTGCATGCTGTGGCTAGTCTACGTATTAGGTCAATTGATTTTCCAGCAAAACAAATGCTGGATAAAACAAATGCTGGATTTTCCAGCAAAAAAAATTGAAATTTTAATGTCAAGATAGTTGATGATTTCTATAAAACTAGGAACTTATTTTTGTTTCCTCATCTAGACTAAAAACATGAATAACCTACTATTTTAATGTCAAGATAGTTGATGATTTCTATTACACTAGTTACTTATTTTTATTTCCTTGTCTTGACTAAACATGAATAACCCACTTATACACTAGCATTCTACGTTGTGCTTAAGCCTCCAGTCAAGCTAAGTCATGGATCCAATTGCTAATAGTCATTTGACAGTACGGTTAGGCATATATTTCAATTTGATTGCCCTATAATTAATAATCTCAAATGCAATATATCTTCCATCACTTATTAGCAAATAATATTGCTTCAATTCCCATTAAACAGAAGTTTTATTTGCAAGTGCATACAGTTACTACTATTAGGCAAAACTCCATAAATTATTTCCTACAACAACCAAATAATATAAACGAACAAAAGAAACAAAGACATTAGATCAGTATAAACACACCTTTGCCTCATTATGACAATGACGACAATCAAAAATCTCGTTGCAACACGGAGCTCTAATGCGACACCTTCGTCGATAATGAGTACACCTGTCAAATGAAGAAAATAATGTTAACAAAGGAATCATAAAGATCCAGTTTTAAACTTGGGAGGAACATGAGCAAGTACAATACCCATACTGCATACATCCTTTATCCAGCGATTCTGTGCCAATGGCATTTGGAAGATATGTCGCTTCTGTTGACATGAATTCTCTGAGAGAGTGCTGAGAATCTGACATACCGACCTTTGTGTTATGCTCTTCACTAGTTTTGTGTTGCAGGTCTTCGGGCTCAAAGTGCAACACCTCAGAATGATCAACTGCTAGCTCCACCATTGAAATCTTCTCGATGAAACTAAAACTATCTAACAGCTGGCTATGAGAAGCACCTGAATTTTGGAAAAAGTTTAGCAAGGGCTCTAAAACTTAAATTTATGACAATAATACAGTTTCTATTATCATGAAACAGCTGGTTATGTTGATTGTCCATCAAGGACAAGCCTACCTCAATATGCGATTCTGCAAAAAGTCTTCAATAACCGAGACTTGCCCAAAACAACTTCTGTTATCATGAAAACTCCATGGGCTTCTCTTCAATAGAAAAACTCTAGCTCATTTGACCTTCACACACTCTTATCTAAACTGGTTGGATTTAGGACAGAGAAAGTGACAACTTCATAGCCTGCTTGACAGAAAGTAAGGACATTCCATAAACCCAGTCCTTTAGTTCCCAGAGACAAAATCCATCCTCAGATTACTGTAGTTTGTCTCCAGTAACTCTTATTTTGATTAATACGGTTTCTGATGATTTTGGAATTGTAAGGAGTTGGGGATTATGCATGGGAAGAAGGACTTTGGCTAAGCAGGTCAATAGCTCCAGCTTCTGCATCTTAGACCTTTAATTTCATAAGGAACCAACTTTTAGAACATTGAGAGGCTAAGACGTTCTGGTGCCTGCATCACTACTACAGCCAAGGGCATCGTTAATGTAACAATAACCTAACATTCCACGTGGTTTACGTTCAGAAAAAGCTTAGTTTGATTGAGTTGACCTTGGGAAAACTAAGGCAGATAATAGATAAATCATAGTATTTCAAATAAGGTACCATGGTTTACAGAACAAAAGAGAAACAGGCATCTTTATTAGTGCCTGCAAATCCACCTCTTGCAGACAAAAATCCCATCAAATGAACAAGGACACGCAGAACCTACCTAGATGGCTAGGTCTAGTTGGTCAATTGAATACCTGCAGCCCAAGATGGACAGACCAGCTAGGAATATCCCCATGCAGGGCACAACTACTTCAAAAAGGAATGACACAAGAATGAAACAAACTTCGCCACCCAACAAAATGCATTCAACCCCAATCTACTTCTAAGTGGGGTGCCTAAATCAAATTAATCATCTTCAATTTGCTAATACGTGTTAAGTCCATGGGTAACAAGGTTACCGCAATTTCTATTCCCAGAGTATATGCTAATTAACAGTCAGTAATGATAAAATTACACTTACCCGAAAACAAGACTCTAATTAGATATATATATATATATATATATATATATTTAGTCTACCCTTATCAAACTGTATTAAGTGATACCGACTGTTTTTCGCCAACCTCAATTCTCTTACCGCCATGATCTTTTCCTCATCTTTTTTAGTCTTGTCCTCTTTTTAATTTCGAGAAATAACAATAGTCTAAGATTTTTCTAAATCAAATTCACGTGTCCTTCAAGTTCGGTTTTTGATGAGCTTAGCCATTATGTGGGCCATTCCATGGTCCACACATTTGAATTTATTGCCTCATCCAACTCCATCAGAAGAACTAACAAAGCAATACGATAGTTACAAGCATTTATCATCATGCATGACACAATCTTACAAGAAAAAGAGATAAAATCTTAACGGGGCCTCTTAGTCTTATTTATAAAACTTCTTATGCCAAAGAGATAATGTCAAGTCAAAATTTCTATTATAAATGCAAGGCGTGAATTGTAGTTGGACCATAAACTATGATTCTATGACACAAACTTCAAACATATAAATTCATAAATATGAAATACTCCTTCAATTCTATATCATACCTCAAATTCGAAAATAACCCATTTTCAAATTTGCAGGATCCAAAGAATAAAAATTTTCACACTTATTCAACACAACAATATGAGATAACATTCAGCAGCTTATTCTCTATCTTATGAATTCGATCAAATACACCATTAGCCGTAATTATTTTATCTATCAAATGTTAACTAATCCAAACAAAAGAATGTAATTTCTTCAAGTGACACGAGAGAATAAATGCTTTCTACAATTTCCTTTTAACACGGCAATGATAACATCCAAAGAATTATTTATCAAAAAAAAAATGATAACATCCAAAGAATTAAGTAAAACATGATAAACACTAAATTTACCGGAATTTTACAAACTCAAATTGAGATGAACACACACAAACAGGAATACAGTTTCGGGATACATAAGGATGTAAACAAAATATTAATAAATTTATATATATTAAAAAAAAGAAAAAAAAAGAAGAGATAACATTCAGCAGCTTATTCTCTATCTTATGAATTCAATCAAATACAGCATTAGCTATTTTATCTATCAAATGTTAACTATTCCAAACAAAAGAATGTAATTTCTTCAAGTGACACGAGAATAAATGCTTTCTACAATTCCCTTTTAACACTGCAACGATAACATCCAAAGAATTAAGTAAAACATGATAAACACTAAATTTACCGGAATTTTACAAACTCAAATTGAGATGAA
>JAOTQH010000050.1:992070-1002170 GCA_025631255.1 Cornus kousa
TTTTTTTTTTTTTATAATAGACTTGTTATTTATTTATTTATTATTATTATTTTTATGTATGGGAGTAATCTAATTTGAAATTAAACCAAGATAAACTAAACTTTTAGTTTGATTTTTCTAAAAATGTCTTCGTAGTCCCAACAATAGAGTTGCTCCCCATCGTCACCCTAATGTTCCAGTCATTAAAAATAAAAGTCTCATTTTTCAAATTTGAGTTCAACCCAAAAATAAAAGCAATATTGTCATATATATAGAATACCACATAAATTCTCATTTTTCATTCTTTAATGCACAATGTACGTAGCGTCTCCGCCTGCCCTAGATGACCGGCTTGAACGTCTCCCGCGTTGATCTCAACCATGGTGACATTGCTGGGTACGTCCCAGATGAATTTGGCCTACTATATAATATGGCATTGTTTCATATAAAACTCAAACCGCTGTTGTGGCACACTCCCTCTCAGTTTCTTGAACTTGATGCTGCTGTTTGAGCCGGACCCAAGCAACAATCACTTTGCTGGCAACTTTCCTAGTTTTGTCCCCAGGGGCGGCATAGTAGAGTTGGTTGGAGGGGAGCCTCCAAGTGCTAGACATCCGTATCTAGCACTTGGGTGTGGGTTCAATTCTCTTCCAACGATGCCAAGTTCCTGACTCAACTGCTACTTGCACTGTGAAGCCGGGGTGGAGCTGGAGGTTTACCTGGTAGTTACAAGTAGGTAATGGCGAGGGTTCTGACGTCATCCCAAAAAAAAAAGTTTCCTAGTGTTTGTGCTGCAATTGCCAGAGCTCAAGTATCTGGATATTCGATACAATGAGTTTGAAGGTAAGCTTCCCAATGAGACCTTCATCAGAGACCTTGATGCAGTATTCATAAATAACAACCAGGTTTGCCTTTGCATTGCTGGAAAATATTGGAAGCTCACAAGCATCTGTTACTGTTATGGCGAACAATAGATTTCATGGATGCTTACCAGTGAGTATAAGCAACATGTCGAGGACATTGGATGAGATCATTCTCATGAACAACGGGTTTCGATCATGTTTGCCGAGTGAGATGGGGATGCTGAAGAGCATCACTGTTTTTTTATTTAAGCTTCAATCAGATAATGGGTACATTGCCCGAAAATGTTGCAGAGATGGTGAGTTTGAAGCAACTGAATGTGGCTCATAACATGTTGTCTCGGACAGTATTGGAAAAGGCGTGTTCACTCCCCCAACTTGGTGAATTTTATGTATGAATACAATTTCTTCACAACAGAGCCGCCGGTGTGTCTGAATTTGCCCCGTGTTGATGACAGGAAGGATTGCTTACGAGGGAGGCCCATGCAAAGATCTACATTGCAGTGTAAGATGTTCTTGTCTCAGCAAGTTGATTGTAATGCTATTAGATGCAATACGTCGCTTCAGCCACCTGTCAGTTCCCCTCCATCATCACCACCATCAATTCAATCCCCACCAACACCCCCACCTTCTCTGCCACCTCCACCTCCACCTCCACCATCAATTCCTCTTCCGTCTCCACCAACATCGCCGCCGCCACTAATTATGCCACCATCACCAACTCCATCATCCCCGCCTCCGCTATCTTCACCAACACCTTTGCCTCCACCACCAACTTACTACAATCGCAATCCACCACTGCCTCCACCAAGTTCCCCACCACCCCCTTCACCAACTCCACACTATAGCTCACCACCACCACCACCACCATCACCATCGCCTGTCTTTTCTTCACCACCCCCGCCAAATTCACCATCTCCACCACTTCCTCCATATGTAGATCAACCTCTGCATCCATCTCTCCCACCATGTGAAGCACAATTGCCACCAGCACCATCCCTGATCCAAGACTTGCCACCCCCTTCCCCTTCACCTCCTCCAGAACCAATTTAAAACTAGTCACCACCCCCAATTCATTGTCCCCCACCACTTGCTCCAGTATATGAGGGACCATTGCCACCAATCACCGGCATTCCATAAACATCTCCTCCACCACCGCCTTTATATTGATCCTTTCAATAAACTGTTTTCCTTCCACCACCATACTTCATAATGAGAGAAATTATTCCATTCAATGCACTTTAATTCTTCATCTTCTTGTCCTTGTTCATCATAACACAAAGAACACTGAGCAAGAACAAACAATGTGAGATTTTGCGACTGTCAAAGAAATGATTCTCATGTGATGGAATTCAAGGGCTGTTAAAATAGTTGTATAGACAATAAGAGCAAAAAGAGGTGGCGGAAGGAAAAAGCTTCTCCATATTTAAATTTGAACTATTATTGATGCTTTGAGTAGTTAATAAAATGGAATAAAAATATATATGTATAGAGAGATATTAGGTTGCAGTTACAGGGAATGTAAATAAAGAGATGAGTCTATTCATGAGAATGAATGTTGGTTGAGTGTTGATAATGAGCTAGGTCTGTGTGGGTTTAACTGTATTTTTACTATAGTTTCTTCTACATTACATTTTGTTTCTTTGCTTGTACAATGCATATAGCCTTTTTGCTGATCATATGTATCAAAATAGGAACTATCAGCTAGTGGGTCTCAGATATGGTTCTTGTGGTAAGCTAACTACTAAAAGCAACTCAACCTAAATGACCTTCTACAACATAATGGCCTCTATCTAGACATTGTTGAGTCAAGGTGTGTTGTCTAAAGATCACTTGACTTGCAAAAAGAAACCTTCTATGAATGTCTAGGAAGCACAAAGTAAAGAAATGATCTAGTTATTTCTTCCGTGTAACTTATACGCACAAGTCTGTCATTTGAGGAGGAGTCATCACAATTTGATACTCAAAATAACAAGTACAATTTCATATAATAAGATTTTGACTTAAAACTTATTTATGGGTAGAGTGAAAAAGAAGGTTCATCTCAAACTAATATATTAAAGTTTAAATGAAATAAAGGAAACTGAACTTTCAAATTTACATGTTTGAGTAAATTTAAGAAAAAATTATATATAATAGTTTATTAAAATGTCAAACAATCTTTCCAAATATACAGATTTGAGTAAGATTCATCAAAAGAAAAATTATATATAATAATTTATTAAAATGCCAAATGGTTGTTTATTTATCATTTTAAATTCTTTTCAAATTACAATAGATTAACATTGACAAAGTGAAAATGAAAATAAAACATGACAATGTAAGAGCAGATGTTCTCTAGATAGTATGGAATAAATAAAAAGGCAATTTTCTTACTTTCTGTAGTAATTGCATCTGCATATCACGTTCTTAGGACTTCACTCGTAACCAGCAAATAGTTCATATGCTCATGGTCAAAACTGAGGTTCCTCGCTTATCTGCATAGCCAAAAATACCCAGAATTTGTTGAGAAGGATGCATCCCTCAGATTTTCAGAGTAACCAGTTTCTACTTTCTACTATGATGTGTTGATCGAGCCAATACATTTATGAAGCCATTATCAAGTATTTAATCAAGGGGGGTAGACTGGACACAAACCTATATAATCTGTAAAAAGTGACTGTCCTCAGACAGTAACTGCATTTTCACGCTCGATGGCAAGAATTTTTACCACCGCAGACACAATTTTGCATATTTATCAAACCATCATGAGTGAAATTGAATTGTCAACTTGAATTAATTAGTCAACTTTTTCCCTCGAACTAGCTTGTAGCTCGTTCAAGAATTTGGATTTCTCCTGAGGTGGAGTTTGGGTAGTGGTGATGTCCACGGGAAGTAGAAAAAGGAAAAAGAAAAATGTCCAGAAAACCTGGTGGTTGAGAGAACTATGGCAGATTGGCCAAGAAGAGGTTCCTAGTAAGCTGAGACCGACAGTAGTAAATGTTGGCCAGATTTTGACAGCAAAATAAAAGCAGTGATGATAGACTAATGAAACTGATTGTCAATCTCATAAGAAGTTAACTTGATGATAGCATTACCCTCTTTTCATTACATCCGGGTGCCGATGCAATGCCCTCGCCCATCTTGCAAAGCACCGAAAAGCTGAAACAATGGGTCATTTAAAGACTGCCCTAGTATTTCTTGATTTCTCAAGATCATGAACCCAAGGGTCTATTAGCTTTTCATCTATCCAACTCAATCCTCCTTTTTTCCAAAGTTGAGACCAGCTGTTCAAGGATAATCCATTACACACAACTCGTGCAGTTACCTGGACTAACCTGAGCATAAGATCTACTTAATAAAATATTTGGTGACTAATAGAAGCAACTAATGAACTTAGAATTGTCAGAAACATAATAAACTAGAAAGAGAAAACAGAAAGAAGAACGAAATACCTCCACATGCGAAGAATAGGAATGGAAAATTCTCTTGAAGACATCTTGAAATTTTAAAACATGTTTTTGTAAGTTCTGAGCCCATTTCAGGTCTGATTGCTTGCAGATCACAGAACAAACTCTTCTCACAGGGCCACAGAGATAAGCTTGGAGATACAAGCAGACAGGCTTTAGCCAAAAATTAATGTATATCCTCTTCAGTGACCCAATCAATGGAGTTGTGGGAAAAGCAGGAGATTATCTACCAATTGAGAGTTTGTCTCAGGAGGTAAAGGCTGGAGCAGCCCATTATTAGACAAGTCTTCCAAACCTTTGATGTCCTGTTGCAGGCGTGTTGCATGTAAAATGGCATGATCGAGAACTACAGGATCATCTGGGGAGTTCTGCAGAAGGTTATGCAAGGTCTGCCTATAAACTTGAGCTGCTAATAACGGCCTTGCAACTTGACGATTTTTACATAAGATTGCCACCTTAACGACATGCTTACAGAGATTCCCCAGCCTTGACCAGGGACAATCACAGATCGAGAATTCTGAACCAGGGTTCCAAATTGTATATGCCAAACTTCTGTCTGATTGAGAAACGACTTTTGCAAGCTGGAGATTTTCCTCATCTAACAATACATCGACATCTGAGATGTGAATAGCCTGATACCAAGAGTTGGTTGAGGACACATCCATTGGATTTTTGAAGTGTCCAGTCTCCACTCCATATTGATCAAGCCAATATAAGGAGTGAAATTCAGTCGTCAATATGTGTATCAACCAATCAACTCTTTGTTGGGAGCTAGTGTGTAGCTCGTTAAAGAATTTGGATTTCAACCTGAAGTGATATGACTCAATTGCAGCATAATGCTCTTGACTTGCCACAGGGAGAGTCCTTATGCCATTCACCCACATTTCTGCATGACAGAATAGCGTGTAAAGATCAATTTCTCCCTTACTTCATCAATTCACAACTTTTGAAGAGCATTTGGAAGGAATTTGGTCATTGTATTATGTTTTGAATAAAAAGAATAATATTTACCCAAAGAAAACAAAAAAGTAACAGGGTACAAAAAGTAACAGGACAGTGATAGTTACGACAGTGAACAAGCTATCCCAATGTGGCAGGAGCAGATGTTTGTTTATCAGAGAATAAGAAGTCAGAATGAACAGAAATACCTATCCTCGGTAACCACTGATTTCTGAAATAATCCATGAAGGCACATTGATCGACATATATTTGCATGAATTCTTCAACTGCATCTATAGTGTTTGGCCTGCTTCTTGTGCAATACAGAATCCGGCCTAAGTGCTTAAACATCTCTCGCTGCACATCAAAGTTGCAGCACTTCTTTATAAGGCTTTTTATCCAAGCACGGCGGACATGCCAAAGGCATAGTAGGACCCGACATTGGAATGCCTCTCTGAAGGTAGGTAGCATAATATTTGAATCAGTTGTGTGGAAGGAAAAAAACTGTAAGGACCATAATGATAACCAACCTGATAATAGATGTGCCAAGGGAAGGATCGTCTACCAAAAAGGCATTTGGTCTCCACCTGGGGTCCTTGGTTCGGATCCTCCCAACAAGTGACACCATCCATTTATTGATAACTTGACCCACACAGCAAGAAGTAATGACCCAGGCAACCGGTATCGCATTCTGGGATGAGTCAAAAACGAGTAATGTACACAGAGGATACTGTCCATGGAAGGAAAAGGCAAAAGTCAGAATTGCAAGCTGTTAAGTAATCATCAATAAACCAAAAGAACGAAATATGAAAGCAGGCTAGCCGCATAGAAGCAAAGGCATAAAATCAAAAGAATTTTATTCTTCCTTGAAGCTTGACCAACTAAATTTTCAACACAAAAATTATCCAAGTAGAAGAGCTAACAGAATCCAGCACACCAGCATGGACGTAGTATGGTAGAAAGCCCTCCAGCTTTTCATACTTGTTGAGAACTTAAAAGACCAGTTGCACTGCTTTTGAAGATGTAAAGAGTAAAAGAACAAGGATCCGATATTTTTCCTTCCCTCCTAAGATTTTGGCAAATCTCACTAACTTACTGGAAAAAATGTCGAAAAAGGAAAGCTGTGGAAAAGTTGTGCAGGATACGGATCATCTTATTTATATGCTTTTCTTATGTGATAATTCAACAGTTTGAAAACTTTCACAAAAGGTTTTAATAATTCCAGATCATTTCCCTTGAATAAAAAAGCAAAAGAATCCTATTTCCTTTATTTCAGACAAGCATTTCTAACAATGGGTTTCATGGCGTAGTAGTACTGAGAAGAATTTCCTTCATAGAAGGTAGACATTTCAAGCCAACCAGTTCTTTCTTAGTAAAATAAAATGTTCCAATGGTAATTTTATCAGTCCCCGATTATGTGTATATAGGAAAAGGAAAATATCTTCTCCAACTTCTTCCAGTTTTTTCCCATTATCACGAACTGTTAGTCCTTTTTTATTATCTTTTTGTCTTTACTGCTATTACAATTTTTATGGTATTTCAGATTACTTCTAAATCCAATCATGCCAGATGCTGATGTAACTCCCTGATCCTAAACTTGAGATACAATAATATTTTTCTAAATGAAACATAGGCATGCATTAAAAGAAGAACATAAGAGAAAAGAGGATAAAACCTTAAATTTCTTTGAGCCAAATCCTGAATGAAAAGCTACTGAACCATTCTGTCCATTGCGGAGCATCTGCTGCAGCTGCCAATCTGTTTGTAGTCCTAAAACAAATGGTTCTGGACCAGAATTTTCTTGGAAGAAGAAAACATGTTTTTGGTGGCGTTGCACCCACATCTTTACACTGCATCCATCATTTGGATGCAATTCATGAGAGGAGTTATGAATAAGTCTCTCCATGTTACGAACATCATTCCTAGTAAGAAAATCATCTCGGTTGTGGGGCCCTCCATGCTTCTGCACCTCCTCCATGTGATGCTGTATTATATTGTCCAAAGAAATTCCAACATAAAGCATAGACATCACTTTCTGGCGTAGATCCTCAGAAATTCGGGGAGCATACATAGCTCTTGTTCCCACGGCATCCTGGTCAAGTATTCCATGACATGGAGCCCCTGTTTTATCTACATGGTTTCGCTGGTTGTAGATTATAAGAGCGAGAAGGGGGCGGATGTATAAGCGTTTAACAGTAAAATGGCAAAGACATCCTCTCAGCATGTGACGTCTCCCGGGCCTGCTTCCCTTACCTGATGCAGGTTTAATTTTTGAGTTGTTCCAAATACCAGGCTCACTGTTCCGGTAGTCTTCGGGACCATAAGAACACCAGTATCTATAAAATTCAAAATATAACTGAAATATCTAAGTGTTACTTTCCTGTATTGTTCTGCTTAAGACAAGTTAAGACAAAGGAACTTCATTGAAATTGGAGATGAACTAAGACTCGCAATTCGCACAACCTTTAATTGTTAAACAACCCATAGAAAGGCAGAAAAGATGTGTTCAAAAGGCAAGGGGTTGGGGGGGGGAGGACACTAAGACGCATCTTATATGTGGTGTGCTCGAATTAATTTGAAAAAACAGGTTAAAAGTGCCTTCCAAACACTGAGTGTGATGTGATAATAATTATAACAAGGACGGACATACAGTGTATATTCAAGGTAGCCATCGACCCTTGGTTTGCTGATGCTCCCTTCAGGTCTCTTCCTTCTTGATTCAACACGAAAGCTAGCAGGGCACTCTGCATTAGTAGACTCTCCTTTCACAAAATTATCCACCCTAGCAAAAGGAATTAAAGCGATATCATCACCACCTTGACGACCACCTTCCACTTTAACCCAATTTAGATGAGCTGCAGAAAATTCTAGGCAAGGAGGATCCTGCACTGGAAGGTTTAGAATATCCTCCATTCTAGGCATCTGCAATAGAAACAAATAAAGAGAGCCATGTGACACGCAGGCAAATGCTGGAAACAATAACGGTAGTTAAATATAGCAGTTGAAATTTGGAAAGACTCAATAAATAGCGCCAAGATACATGCAAGCGAATGCCAAACACTAGTGAAGTTTGTCGATTCAAAATTGGAAAGACTCAATAATTAGCCACAGCTAGGGGCCACAGTTTGGTGCAATGGTAAAAACTTAGCAGCCAAGAATAAGAATGAGGATTCAAGTTTGAGGGCATCCACTTTGTTCAAATATGTCAAAAGATCAATCAAAATATGCAAAAAAGAACCAAAGTTTTATGAAAATGAATTTATAAAGGTCTTCTCTATGTAATTGCATAAATGACTTCTTTTTGAAGATTTATTTAGGTTAAGATAGGCGTGAGATAGTCAGACCATACAACAAAAAACCAATGAGGTAAGTATGATTTTGTCTTTCTTCATCCCAAACAAACCACATATGCAGAAGAGAAGGTGAGGTGCCAATCCCTCAGCTAAAGCACTGATCAATAGAAACAAACATATAGAGGGAAAATCAGGTGGGAACGGAAGTACAAAATTTCGCATAAAGAGAGACTAACTATTTCTCTAGCAGAAGTCCCTGAGGACATCCTGGGTCATTCTCCACAAACTTGTTCCTTCTTTTTTCTTTTTCTTTTCTTTTTTTTTTTTCTTTTTTTTTCTTTTTTTTTTTGTGTGTGTGTAGGTTGACACCACAAATTCCATCCCTGGAGCGGGGGTTGGGGGGTGGCGAGAGCAAGAGAGGGAGGAGAAAGAGGGGTCTTTAAATTGACCCAATGTGCCTATAGATTCTTCAGTATTTTCCATTGTACCTAAAAGACATAACACTAATGCCAGTGTCTACCATCAGAAATTACAGAGATAACTTAAGTATTCAGGTTAGTAAACAGTTGCTCTCACTGTTACATTTCAGCATGATTCCTGGGGGTATCTATCATGTACAAGGGACTTTTTCTTTCTTTTTTATTTCATTTTGTATTATGGAAAATCAAACAATGATTCCGAATTTCATGCTACATCGTCAAATCAAGTTCTCAATCTCAACTGCCAACCCTCCTAGTTTTTAAATGAATACAACAAGAACTATGTAATAAGAACAGTGAATCAGGTGATGCCACCCAACAAGTTGCCTTCTAAAAGGTGAAATACAACGCCTGTAAATGCCAGAAATGGTGGCAAGGGCTGCAAATAAACTGAACTGTTTATAAATAGTTCGGGATTGGTTCATTAAAGGCTAAGCTCATGGTTCCTCATTTGGTAAACAAGCCGAGCCTGAGTCTGAACTATGAACTCATTTTTCAAAGAGCCATGTTTAAGTATTGATAAGCTCAACTCGTGTTGGCTTATGAATACATGCCTAATTTATTTATTTATTTTATTATTATTTTTTTAATCCTGGGCCTTCCTGGCAAAATAATATGCACCCACTTTGCCCCTATGGTGACTTGAACCCTCAATCTTCCACTTTGGGAGCTATAACAAATACCACTAGGCCCCAAATTACTGATATGAGAATACATGCCTAATAGGTTTTCTCTAATTTTAAAAAAGTTTCATACCAATTTATTTAATAAAGAAAGTAAAATAAAATTACTGCGCATAAAAGAGTAATAAAATAAAGCAAGAAACTAAAAGCTATGTTACATGGACTCGGGTACGAGTGTCGGACACGGGTGTGTATTCATGAGTCGGACGTGTCAAATCTCCAAACAGAAGAACACACGGACACGGCTAAATATTCATTTTAATAATTATTTTATTTTCTAGAGTAAACTAATGTTTCTTTCTAATATAATATTCAATATAGGCATTTAACTCATTTTAAAGTAATAATATAATGTAATTGAATGATTGGCTATGTTTTTTAAGTACATGTCCAACCAAAAGTGTCAGACACATATCCC
>JAOTQH010000050.1:1002270-1014804 GCA_025631255.1 Cornus kousa
TCCTCAATTTTTTTATTTTTTTTTCTTTTTTTTTTTTTCACTATACCAAACAAACAAACAGGAATTTTCTACTCCATTCCAGAGATGTTGACTGTTTGAAGAGATAGGGTATTAATTCCCTACTATAATAGCCCAACAACAAAGGCTAAGATACTCCAAATTGCTCGTAGTTGTCAAAAAATTTAATTCACTTTATTATGATTAGATTTCCAAGACGACTTTCATTTCATCATCACCCACAAAGGAACAATACTACATTAAAAACATTTGGCATTTACATGACCAATAACAATCCTACAGTGACCTAGTTACCTATGGTGGCCGAGTCACTAAGTAGTGGGGATGCCTTACGCCACGTTGAACGGCGTACAGTTCTCTTCATTCATAACAACCTCTCATCAATTTAAAGGGACAAACTCACACACACTCATTTCTCATACTATGTGAATCTTCATCACCATGGAAGCCCAAACCCACCAAAACTTGCCGGAAACCGCCGCTCAACGGCAACCCACATCCGGTTTTCCGTCCAACCTCTTGCACAGAGTCAAAGAGAATCTGGTTTTCAAGTCAAAATGGGCCGAATTGAATGGTGCAATGGGGGACCTGGGCACCTACATTCCCATAATGTTGGCCTTGACACTAGCCAAGGACCTAGACCTCGGCACAACATTGGTTTTCACCGGCGTCTACAACATTGTCACTGGGGTCACATATGGTGTCCCAATGCCCGTCCAACCCATGAAGGCCATCGCCGCCGTGGCCATATCCAACCCCGATTTCGGCATCCCGGAGGTCATGGCGGCCGGGATATGCACCGGTGGGATTCTATTCGTACTGGGTGTCACAGGGTTGATGCAGCTAGTGTATAAGCTGATTCCACTGTCTGTTGTTAGGGGGATTCAGCTAGCACAAGGGTTGTCATTTGCTATGAGTGCAGTCAAGTACATAAGAAATGTACAACATTTTGCCAAGTCAAAGTCTAGTGGTGAGAGGCCTTGGTTGGGGTTGGATGGGTTGGTTTTGGCTCTTCTTTGTGCTTGTTTCATAGTGATTGTGAATGGTGCTGGTGATGAAATGAGTGAAGAAACAGAGTCCAGTAGTACTAATGAAGACAGGGTTGGAATGAGGAGGGACAGATTGAGAAAGATGTTATATTCTCTTCCTTCAGCTTTCATTATCTTTTTGTTGGGTGTGGTTTTGGCCATTTTGAGAGGGCCTAAAGTGGTCAAAGGGTTCACATTTGGGCCATCTTCTATTCAAGTTGTGAAGATATCTAAGCATGCATGGAAGGAAGGGTTCATCAAGGGGACAATCCCTCAGATCAGTTTGTCAATCCTGAATTCTGTCATCGCCGTGGGGAAGTTGTCTTCGGACCTTTTCCCGGGAAAGGATTTCTCAGCAACTTCGCTGTCGGTGACGGTGGGACTAATGAATCTGCTGGGGTGCTGGTTTGGGGCCATGCCATGCTGCCATGGTGCAGGGGGGCTTGCTGGGCAGTACAAGTTTGGCGGGAGGAGTGGAGGGTGTGTGGCACTTCTAGGTGCAGCCAAGTTGGTTCTGGGGTTGGTCTTGGGCAGCTCTATTGTGAAGGTGTTGGACCAGTTTCCTGTTGGGGTCTTGGGGGTTCTGTTGTTGTTTGCTGGAATTGAGCTAGCCATGTGCTCGAGGGACATGAGTTCTAAGGAGGAGTCTTTTGTGATGCTTCTGTGCACTGCAGTTTCGCTAGTCGGCTCGAGTGCGACCCTCGGCTTCTTGTGTGGGATTGTTGCACATTTGCTTATTAGGCTAAGAAAATATAGTAAAGATCAATCTTGTTCTATGGTGTGGATGCATGGAAATCCATAACTAATGTATAGTTGCATCTGTAATTTGTGAATAAAGAACCTAATCCTTGTACACCATTGCAATGGTTTTCTTTACTTGTTGCCAAACACACCCCCTTTTGGGGAGATGAAAGGGTCAAATAAAGAAAAATGAACAAGAAAGAGCACAATGAGCCATAGTAACCATCGTTCCTGTATCTTGGCCATTTTACAGTAACTTTGTCCGAGTTTGTTATACTACGACCATAATTTAATTAATATGCGAGTAACTTAATCCAATAAAATGATTAGATGTACCAAACACAACCGTAGACACCATTTTGTCTAAAGCTTCCACACACATACAACATTGCAAGAAAGAGCACAATGAGCTATTGCCTATGCACCTCTCCATTCTCTTTCTATCCATCAGGTCCTGACATTGACATATACAGAGATTGTTGTGTAGAAAACAAAGACAAAAGAGGGGCTGTCAATGGACAAACAAGCAGGATTTGAGAGAAATTATTACATGGTCCCGGCAAATAACAACTCAACACGTAAGCAAACGTGTCAGTTTTATTTAGATTTTTGTTTGCACATCATATTGTGATTGGCTGGGACCATAAATTTCTCAAACCTTTTGTTATAACTGAAATGTTGCACCAAAAGGCTAAGATTATAGGACAAAGAATCGAAGAAGTGCACATTAACTGTGTGTATTTGACATACAGGAAGTATGACTATATTTTACCTGAAAAAGCATATGTGGTAAATATGTTGAGTGCATACATGTATTCTGCTGATTTCAACATTTGTAAGATCTAGTTGAAATTTCCAATGACAGTTAAAAATCAAAATCAACTAAAAACACACATTTCATTCTGAAATCATTTTCAACATCCCCTACTAGGCTCCTTTGTGTATTATTACATTTCTCTTCATTGTTTCTCATGTCTTCATCTCCTGGCAAGTAATGATAAAAATAAAAAACAACTAAATATACACATTTCATTCTGAATATATATTATAATTTTCAATATCCCCCAGTAGGTTCTTCATTGTTTCTCATGTCTTCATCTCTTCTGGCAAGTAATGATAATAGCACACACTCACGCTCGCTCACTCACACACACACAAATCTTTGACAAGAATTCCCATAGCTATGGTTGTGGAAGCAATAGCGACAGTAGCCTAATGCAAATTACAGAACCTTGATGAGGAACACGACAACAGAATTATACCCATAAAAGAAAGAATGGAAAAGAAGAATACATGTTGATCTAACTGTAAGTATAACAACACATACAGGAATGGCATGATCTCGAAATGTACATTGGTTACTAATATATGTGCTCATGTACTCCTTCAAATTATATCTATACTCAAATCCTTTCCATTGACCAGAGAAGTTGAAGATGAAGCTCTTTATTCACATGGCATGTTACAATTGACCTTCGAGAAGAAAAACAACCAGCCCTCTCAACAGTTTTTTGGGGGTCAAAACAGAAAGATTATGTTGTCAAGAAAATATAAAGGTGTATTCATATAACTATTCAAATGGGTTTCCACTTCTTGGTGAAAAGGAATTTGGAGTATCGGGTGCTGGATATCTGCCACTGGGCTGTTGAATTGTGTTTAAGAAGGCAAAAGCAGCTTCACTACTACCAAAGTTACCAACTCCTTGCGGTCTGCAGTGACAGACAAGAAGTAAATATAAAATTTCGTATGCCGAAGTTTTCTGAGAAGCTGAAGTGTTGGAAAAGCATTTTGAATGGAGCATGTTCTTAGAGACTTTATTTTACCGTTCCCCTTTCTTCATCAAAAGGATCATGCATATTTTTTTTTTTTTTTTTTTTTTTTTCTTTCTTTTTTCTTTCCTGAAGGGAAATGTTTCTTTCTTCAAATGTTTATATAACACAATATATTATCTAATAAAGAATGGGCCAACAGCCCAAAATTAGTAGATTGGTGAACTCAATATATTTGTAGCCTCATTGGGAGCAGGACGGATATGCGGAGAAACTTTCTTAAAAGGAATATCATTTAAAATAATAATAAAAAATAAGCAATATTGTAAAACAAAATTTACCTGAAAGGTGGTGTGCTATTCGGTAATTGTTGCCCAATGAATGTTCCTGGGATTATTGAATTAGACATAAGCAAAAAATATCAAGAAAAAAAAAAAAAAAATCAAATCAAGACAAGTTTACAGGAAAGTGGAAACAAATGATAATGATGTGATTTTACTTGGAGGCATGGCCATTCCATAAGAAGGTGATTGTGAAGGCACTGCAAATGCAAAAGGTGATGATTGAGGCTGCATAAACTGGGGGGAATGGACACCGAAGCTGGAACTATGCAGTAATCCTGTAGGAGCTGATGCCATCGGGAGTGCTCCTTGCAAAGATGCCATTGAAGGAAACTGCATTACAGGAAAAAACAGAATTTAGAAGTTAGAAATCAAAACAATCCATTTGGTCTACATGCAACTTCGAATGAATAGAAGCCTTACAAGTACCTTCACAAGAAAACAGAACCAGAAAGGTTTAATAAACCAGGCTATTTATTCTTCATTTATGTCATCCGTCATTTAACGTGAAACTATTTCATAACTTTGTATAATAATGTCTCAGGCCGTAATCATTATCAACATCATCCGGTCAACTTTGGACTGGGAAGGCTCCTTCCCAGAGGCCCCATCTGATTTAGTAGATGAGAAACTGGAGTCTTAAAAGGGCTAAAAATATTTACAACTTCCTTTGAAATCTACTTCAAGATATCTCTCGTATATTTCTTACTAGTGAACAGTAATCAGGCATTCTTTGAACATTAATCAGGCAGGCAGCCATACCAAACAATCACATGCATGCCTCATGCTCTGGTATTTTTTAACAAATTGCTTGCGGCTTCACTTTATTGTATTTTTATTTTTCTTTCTCTTCCTTAACCATTGAGCAAAGATTCAATAAAATATCTGAGCATACTGCATAGAGCATGAATCTTGTCTTCGTGCACATGGATTACTTTTATTTATCATCCACCTTGGAATACCTGTTGAATATGATGCAGGAAAGGGATAGGAAACATGCAAAACTAGTTTGGTCAAATTAAACTATTCATGCTGCAGGGGACTAGGGACTCTAGCACAAGTGAGCATTCTAAAACAATGAAATAAAAATAAACAAATAAATAAATGTTTCAGCACAGCCACTTTGTCTACAAGAGTGCACCTAATTTCAATATAAGTTGCAAGCTTTTAATCGTCGGCACAAATTTACTTCCTGGCTCCTTCTCAACCTTAAACTTTCTCCCCCACTAAAAGCAGTAAGGTAAAGTTAAACATAGCTCTGAGTCTACTGCTGATATGTAATACTATAACCATATATACAAGACCTTTATTGGCAGAGTTTGTATTTTAAATAATATTTCTAAGACCAACATAACACTTCGGGAAGATCTGTAGTCCATATAGACATAATGAGAATATGCATACCGTTGGGGCTTGAACTTGGGTTGTGTCATCGTCGAGATCAAATGGGTTTTTTGTCTTTGCTGAGTTGGGAACAGTTGGCACGGGCTGTAACACAAAATATATATATATATATATATATATATGTATCAAAAACTTTCTTGAGGTAGATGAAGCTAACATAGAACTTATGTCAGCCAATTATTTGTTTATTTATTGGAAGTAGGTAGAATACCAATGCAGTAGGATGGTACTGCATGCCAAATCCCATTCCATGAGGTGGATGCATTTGCCAACTTGGAACTGGTGCAGGGAATGATGAATAACTTGTACCGAAAAGGTCCTGCAGAATTCAATTTTCATCATTAGAAAATTTTAGGAAAAATATCATATAATGCAAAAATATTATGAGACAGATCACTGTTACCACTGGGAGTTCCTTTCTTCCACAATGTATTGCTTCTGCCACCTGAATTTCTTGCAGCCCAGTTCCAGAACTGGGGTCTTGGGCCAGTGTAGAGGCAGCTTGAGATGATTGTTCAGCAGAAGCACCAGAAGGTCCTTCAGAATTTGGTGCAAGTGATAAATTCCATGGCTGTGGATAGGCAAAAGAAGAAACAGAATTAGCTACTACACCTAAGGGCCAAGGCAGAGAACAAAACAAGATAGAGCAAGGTTTAAACTTTAAAGCTCAAATATTTTTGCAACTGTTTCATCTTCAACGTATTTGGATTTTCGACTAATTTTTCATACCCTTTTATGTGTAAATTCTAGCATTCATGAAATTTCAGGTTTTGGTATCGGATTCAACCATGAAAAATCAACGAAGCTGATTTTTGAACCTCGAGAAAGAAAAGGCAGCAAATGTTTCTCACCACCTTATACAAAGCTTCTGATGGAGTATTCTGTTGAGCAGTGGAGCTACTATGCCCAGAAGTCTGATATTGCTGCATGGTTGGCAACTGCTGTCCATTAGTAATTTTGACCATGAAATCACCACTAATATTAGGCAATGCTGGTGTCGTTATTACAGATGAAAGTGCAGGAGCTCCCCCATTACCGGGGACTGCTGGTACGTTGGTTGTTGATGCGGTTGAAGTAGCACTGACACTATTGGATGATGCTACAGCTGTGGATGATGGATCATTACCGCTGCTGGGTGCTTCAGACACACCTAGAGGTTCAACTGCAGGAGCTGACAATTCAAATAATAAATATTCTATAGAATTTACATTTGAAGCATCAGAAGCCTTCTCATTTGTGGAAGACAGAACAAGGGCCAAGTTGCCACCATCAATGGATGGAGCTGTTTGCAGAGTTTGTGGCACTGCTGTGGTGTCAGAAGACTCAATATCAATGCTGAAATCAATTAAGCTATCCAAATTCACTCCTATGTTTTCCTCTACTTTTCCATCAACAGAACCTGGAGTGCTGGGAGATGATGTCTTCTGCAATGAGAAAGATTGAAATATTAGAACACGTGTTTTAAACTCAATAGAAATTATAAAAGATGCCAGGTTTCCAAACTGGACTTCATAAACAAAATTCAAGCTGAACAATTTTTTAACATCAAATAATAATTCAGAAATTAGCCAATTGTCTCCTCCTTGAAGGAGGCAATAAGACAATCTTCTTGGCTATTTACAGCAGTGCCACATGTGAGTTACAGTCATAAAACCTAAACCCCTTCTAAAAAGTTTGCTAACACAAACATGAGTGGCAGTGAGCATGAGAGCACCAAAATTTTCGTTTTCAACAAAATCATATACTACTTAAGGTTAAATTATATACACCTATAGAGATAAAGTAAATATAGAGAGAGTATACTTGAGTTCTAGAGTGCATAATATTTTTCTTTCATTCAATCATCAATTTGCATTAGAATAGGTGGGTGTGTTCTAAGTGTGATGACATCATTGCTGTGGAGCAAATCTAGGAAGTTCAACACCAACAATTTGATTCAATTCTTCAGAACTTGTGTTGAAGGACTTGTTGGCTGGAAATTGAATCATTGATTGGAGAAGCAGATCCGCTTGGAGTGAATGAAGATTGTTGATGAGCAGATCATGAAGTTTGTTGACGAGCGGATCATGTGCCTGAAGACGAGAGTGGAGAGTTTCGTGGATTGATCGGTCAAGAGGTAACTAAGGATTATAGGTTTTGGAGAACTTTAAGTTAGTTGTAAGCTTCTTTCTCATATTGGATTTGGTTTGGCTGGACTAGGTCCTGTAGTTTGAACCGGTTAGGTTTTCCACGTAAAAAATCTTTATATCCATCTTTTATGCTTTATTGCTTTATTTAATTATTGCATGATTGTTTGGGATGATGGATTGAGTAGATTTTAATGTTTAGTATATTTTGGATTTAATTTTTTTTTGTTATTTTAGTTTAAATTCAAAAAATATATAAAAACAATTAATCCAACCAACAAGACCTATTCACCCCCTCCCCCTCTAGAGGCATAGATCATAGACCTTGTGCTACTCTATATCAAGCCTAGGATTTTGGTCTTACAACCATCAGAAGGAATTGTAAGTCACCTTAATGTTAGGTGTACTTTAAAACAAAATGGTGTTGCAGAATGCATGAACATAATTCTTTTGAAGAGGTCTCTTTACATAATTCTTAATGTTGGATTGTTTAAAAGAGTTCTGAGCTGAGCTATTAATGCAACCTTCTGCTTAGTAAATAGATCTCCATCAACTGCTATTTAGCACAACACTCTCAAAGAAGTATGCTTTTCATATTCCTGGTGATTACTCTGATTTGACTTTTGAAAGTATTTGATTGCCCTGTTTATGCAAGTAAATGATTGAATACACAAACCTAGAGTAAAAATTTGTACAATTCCGGATTACGCATTGGGGTCAAAGGGATACAAGCTGTTGGTTATAATCTTAAGTAAACTAAGTTTTTTATTGTCAATAAGTAAACTAAGTACATTGTCAAAAGAATGTGACTTTTGATGTATCTATCATGCTTCACCCAAAAACAGAGTCCTATGTACATAAAATATAGAGTGTGCAGGTGGAGCCAGAGTCAGAAGCTCCAGTGAAAGTGAAGGAGGGCACTCATCAGTGTAGTCACAAGATGTGGAAGGATTATGTGCCTAAGGAGCGGTAGTACATTGTTGCGACTAGTAGACAGAGGAGGCAGATTAGACCACCTAAGTTATATGGTTATTCTGACCACCAAGGGCTGTAGCCCAGTGGTGTCTCCTCTACCTCCCAAAGTGGAAGGTGACGGCTCGAGTACCTTAGGGACAATTGGCTGTGTGAGTTTCTTGACAACGAAAGAAAGAAGTTAAAAGGTGATCCAGATTGTTGCTTATGCATTGATGGAGACAGGTGGAAACTGAGGTAGTGAAGAAAGATATTTGATGAGAGGCTTGATTGGTTGATTGGCAGCAGGAGTTAACTATTAAACACTGTGACAGAGCACTGTACACCTGACCAAATATCAGATGTGAATTGAGAGGATCAAACATAGTGATAATATCACTTTATGAACCAAGCCTATTCCTACATTCAAGTCCAAGCATCGCTTGGATTGTTGTTTACAGTTGTTGAGGTTCTTTGGGGATTTTTGTGGAGAAGACGGGAGAGAAGATTTTTAACTGCGAGGCTTGATGGAATTTAAGTCAATGTGAAGATTTGTTATGATTTGTCTTATATTTTGAGTTCAAGAGGCCTTTCCTGGAGGTTGGGGAAGGTCTTGTAGTTTTCCCTAATTCTTTGTTTTTTGAGTGGATTACTCAGTTGCCTGGATTTGTATTGGGTTTTCTCTTGTATCTGAACCTGATTATATATAAAGGTCATTTAAAGTTTTGAGGGATAGAGAACTCATTATTGTGAAGAGATTGGGGTTTGTGAAATCGGGCAGCTACTATGCTGTATTCTCTTTGTCCGCATAGTGAAATTTCACAGTTGTCTCATCTATTGACGTAGACTTTAAGCAGACCCACGTAAATTATTTGTGTGCATTGCATAATTATAATTTAACATCTCTGCTTGCTTTAAAATGTAATTTTAGATATTCCATAATAACAATCAGCAACAAAAAGAAGTCTGGTCCAGGAGAATTATTTGGAACTACTTTACAGTTTCTAATAAAATGCCCAATACAGCATAAGATGTAAAGTAATCAGCTAGCATCAAATCATAATTCAGCTCACCTGAAAATGACTAGAACCATCACCATCTCTCTCATCATTTGCTGCTGGACGTTCACCTATTTTTAGAGGTGGAACATTGTCACCCAAAATTTCTCTGATGGAGCGGACCACTGGGGGACTGATCTCCCTGCTCTTTTGAGAATCTGGTGACCTGCTACCTACCCTGGATTCAGCATCAGAAAACCCGCAGCTTTCAGCTTTCCTGCGCCTTCTAGAATTATCATCTCGAAACCTGTCATCGACTATCTCAAAATGAACAGGACGACTCTTGTGCCTCCCAGATCTTACATTTTCTAGTTTGTATTGAGGACCTCTTCTTTCATCAATATAATTTATCAAACTCCTGTCATTCCTTCCACCAGGACTGTACCTTTCAATAGAACGCTGCTCATACAAGTCCTCATTGGCACCCTGTAGCACAGACAAAAGTTATTCTTTAGAAACTCCTTTGACACAAAGAAGATAACTAATCAATTCCATTGTTAATAAATGAATGAGAACAAACATAACAATTTCCCTGTTATTATATTAAGCAGATCAACTTAATACAAGTGAATCTTTTTAAGGAACAACATATAATAGCTGCATGTGTATGTTCATGGGTCACAGGCTTACCACTTTCACCATTGCAAGCTTGTCAACACTCCTATCACTGGTATATTTTCTATCCACATAGACATGCTTAATAAAATCGCGAAGTCTGTGAAGATTACTGTATTGAAAATGTTTTGCATTAGACTGCATTCTTATGTTGTAAAGTAGCAGAAATAAACTAGAATGCATAAATACCTGCCATCCGGACAAGAATGGTTCTGTGGATCCCAGGCTTTGAAATAAATTTGCCTTGCCCGCTGTAAAAATAAAATGTATGTTAGACAATGAGAAATGGAGAAATTTGAATAAAAGCCAGATCAATTAAAACAGATATGCATGCATAGACCTCATTTCCCCCAGCTTGAAGAGCATTCAGTTCTTCTGCATTAAATTTTGCCATAGACACTGATTTTACTCGGTGCATGAACTCTCGACTGGAATCAGTGCATAAAAATTTGTCAGCCATGGAAAGCCTCTCTTAACTAAAATCAAGTAATCTAGTGTTAGAATTAACTTGGCCCTTTTAATAATCATGCAATATGACTATCTATACATAGTCACTCCTATAAATGTGTCTGATACTTCATAACCATGTCCACAATTTATAAATAAATATTATTAATTCAGACACACCTGGACACATCCCAGATACTCCTCAACACGTCTTATATAGCACAAACACATTCAAAGGTAGTCATGTCCAGCAATCTTCAAAATAATATAAACACCTCAAAGTGTTTGGCGTTTTTTTTTAAGAAAATAGAAATTATAAACCTGGTCGCCAAAGTCAAGCATGTAATGAATTTTTTTATACAGGACACAAGTATAATTGTAATGACGAAGTAGGAGAGTAGTAGCATATATAACATGATAATCTTTACAATATTCATGTAACTTCATCTTCTAAATTTTATTTAATTCTTAGTATAGAAACTAAAATCAATCAAAGTTCTATAGAAAAAATATATATATTTATATATAGCGGTGAATATGTCAGCGTATCCTGTCCTTATCATCTCAACATTAGTACTATCTAACTTTCTGTACATCACATGCAGCACTACATGAATGAAGTGTTGGAATGAAGTAAAAAAGGAATGAGTGTGAACACTTACTGTACTCCACTGCACTTTGTGCAAACAAATGTCCAGAAAGTTGTGCAAACATACTGCGGTCCCTGCTTGAAGAACAAATGTGTTGGTCTTACTACTATATTTCACAAGGGATTGCTCATTGTTGTAATTTGTTAAGATTTTATTTATTTATTTATTTATTTTTATAAAAAAAACTCAAGAATCGAACTACAATTGTATTTCACTACAACACCATTATATTAAAATGTAACAAAAACGATGATTGTGATAACCATAATCAGTACTTTATGCAGTGTTAACAAGCCATGTGAGAAGTACATCTATAGCTGATCATGTGGGCATGCCGAGGTGATTTCACCAAGAGGTGCTAGGTGTTGTTTCTCCAGGACATTGTCCTTATTGGCAAACTAGAAACAGATAATAAGGCCTAACATCAAATTTTTTCATGTGCCTAACACTAATGCCCACCAAACTTTTATCTTCATTGTAGAAGGATCTTATGCTAAGCAATCCTTCACCATAACACCAACTCAAACTTCTGGTGGAAACTGCCTGTGATTGCAAAAAGATAGTGTGTTCTTGCATTCCATACTTCATAGCCGTGAAGGATCAACTAATCCATTTGATTACTCTAATAAAATTCTTTGTGATAGGAAGATTTAAGTAAAAAAGAAAAGTATGCAAGGCTACAAAATAAATTATAAAAAGATACATGCCTTTTGCTGATATTCGTTATGTTTGTTCACTTCTTAGTTCTTACTTCGAACTCAGTATTGATCAATCTATATTAATTAGGGAATTTTGACTGGGAAATTGAGGGTTCAGGTCCCCATTGAAGCAATAGTAAGTGTGTGAGTGTGTTGGATGTGCATTCTTACCTATCCAAAAAAAAAAGGCTCAATAGTGACCTAAAGATAAAAGAATCACAAACTCCGCAATATAACTTATCATCAGAATTACCACTGGGCCATTAGCGCAGCTGGTATAACATCTCCTCCCTAAAAGGGGTGGTGAGAGGTTCGAGCCCCGTTTGATCAAAGCTTAAGCTAAATACACATAACCGATCACAAGTCTTATTAAAAAAGAAAAAATTCCAATTAGTTGCTTGAAGCCAGAAAGTGAAATAAAAATGAAAGATAAATCACTAGTTTAAACAACATGTTATGCAAAGGAAATAAAATTCACTTATTAGGTCTGGTTGATGAGACTCTCCCACCAAAAGAATTGTTAGGTTTAAGTTAAAGACTCAAATCCCTTGGATTTCCACGTAACCATAAATAAATAAGACTTTGGCTGCTCTCATAGCCACTCATCTAGCTCAAAGCCAGGCAAGTGGTGATCAAAAAGGACATCACTTGCATTATAACTGGAAAAGAAAAAAAAAAGGAAAAAAAA
>JAOTQH010000050.1:1029414-1047077 GCA_025631255.1 Cornus kousa
GAATGTGAATAATCTATATAACACTCAATGTAAACATTAGTCCTTAAACACCATTAATGGTTTGTTATCATCAAAACCTCTAGATTATCCTTGGATGGAGTCATTAAGGTCAACACGCTTTATCACGAGCTCGACCTAGCGCATGCCCGTATGGAGTGCTCCGTAGGTCACATGAACATAGTTTCTCCCGTCAATACCATTTTCCTTCAGATGTTCTTGTACGAGCACTTCCCTAAATATAGCCTCGCGCCCATTGTTCTACCTCGCAATAGTGGCCTAAAACGATCCTTCCAGTGGCACAAACACAGTACCAAGAAAAAGTTAGCAAAATAAATCGACCGAGAAAGTTGCTTTGTAGCTCGCCCCTATACCTATGGTCCTCGGGTTGACTGCTGCGCCTCGAAGGATGGTATGGTCCTCTCGGGCAAGTTTCTGAGGCGTACTCCAACCTTGACTATCATCGCTATGTCTTCCTGCCCTCCTTCCTCCTTACTCTAGGGTAGGCAAAGTCTATAACCCTCACTGGGTAGGTTGGCAGTTTGGGTGGGATCAGGGGCTTGCTCGGGACTACGGCCATGGAGCTTGCCAGGATCAGAGCACCTACCCCTTAGGCTTTTCCTATTTTTTTGACTCCGCGGAGAGAGAACTTTTGGGGGATCGCCAAATCCTTCATGTGCCTTCCATATCGAGGGTGGGAAGATGGGCTGCGAGTACGAGGGCGTACTGGAAGGAGGTGATTACTTCCTTTAAAAAGTTTATATACAGCACTCCAGTTCTCATTTCTGCTTGCTCCATTTTGAAGGGTGATGCCTTATTTTGCCCTTTCAAGAATACTTCCATAACTGCGCACGGTAAGTCTTGTAGTACAGTGGGCTTGCCTCCTCTGATTTGACCCGATGCTGCTGCCCCCGTGATAGCTCTCCGAGCTCCTAAAGCTCACCAAGATAAACGCAAGCTTGACCAGGATGTCAGCACCTTCGTGCCTACTATAACCTCTTTAAAATGGGCCAAGGTAAACATTTTTACTTTACTCTTAGCTTCCTTATCTTTTCTCATGCTTATTGTTCATTGCTCACTTCTAGGTCGCTCTTAAGGACACATTTTCCTTAAAGAACCCTGTTGTTTCCTCGGAAGTGCCTCGCCCTTCAGCTCAAACTGGGGTTTCTTCAAGCACGAGGTCCCACTCCACATTTCCCGAGAAAGCTCCGGTTACAATCGCGTCTCCTAATGTCACAGTTCATGCCTCTGAAGTGCATGCTGTCTTGGCCATCCCTTCCGATCCCCTTCATACCCTTGCGAGCGTCCTTGAGGATCCCGAGTAAACAGTGAGGGCGATACTGTCATCTGATTTGAACCCCCCTCGGCCCTCACAACATGGGATGGGGAAAAAATTGATTCCCCTAGCTCGTGGCTTAGGCCAATATAACGAGAATACCGGGGAAGTTGATACCGCTGCGGACCTTGCAATGGGGACCTTCAATTTTGAAAGAAGTCCAAGTCATTCTCCCTTTAACAAAGGTACCTCTTCCTAAAGAGACCTATCCTTGTAGATTTCCCAAGAAAGCAAAAAAAAAAAAGTAATTGTTTGATATTTACAGATGCCAAGGTGGATACATACGAGGCAGTCAAAATCGTTGGAAATTCTGAGGACCATGGCTCTAGCCGCGAGGATGATGGCAGTGACACTGGCTCGATCGAGGTCGTCCTTGAGTTTCTCGAGAACCTATTGCCGAGTTACAACAAATGGTGGAATCAGCAATCAAATCCCTCCCACCCTCTGAAGAAGATAGCTCAGGCGCCTCCAAGCACTTAAGCTCTGGCAATTCTTCTAAGAACAAGTCCTCGAGGTTAAGTGGCTCAGGAGGAAATTCAAACCGAGCTGATGATGGTAGCTCGATTCCACCAACTACAAATGATATTACAGGAGAGGAAGAGGTCCACTCACCGAAAGAGGGTGAAGCAGCAAGAAATCTCATGGAGCCAAATCCCGAGGTGGGCCCCTCCTTGCTTGTACCCTAGGGCGGGACTACTCTTACCGGGAATGAAGCAAGTGTTTTGGACGAGGTGAAGGCCAAACACCCTCAGACTTTTGAGAACCTCAAAGGAATGCGACCTTTGTTCTTGGATTTCACATATAAGACCACATGCGAGCTAGTGTTGGGCCTTCGAATAGCTAGGGATCATTCCTTGAGTGGTAAAGAGCTCGAATCTCTGGATTGTCTCCTCGCAAACCTGAGGAGGGTGCAGATCGAGGTGGGGTGGGCCAATAACATTCTTGTGAGCATCAAGGACTTCAGAAAATGAGAAAGGATGGTGAAGGAGCTTAAAGACCTCTGTGATCAGGCTGAGGAGGAGAGGCACTTGCTCGAAGTTGAAAGAGCTCGTCTAGCCGAGCTGCAGGAATAAGTGAATTTAAGGGAACAATATCTCGCTTCTTTGAAAGATGAGATCGAGCACAAGTCCTCCTTGCTTGGTCCCCCGACCTTGGCCTTAAGCGACCTGCCCTAGCGTTATAAGAGAAATTTGTTTTGTAATGAAAAGACAGAATTCGCATGTGTTTTTGTTCAAATGGATTTATATAAGCTGCCTTTTGCCTGATTATTAATGAATGGCATTCCTTTTTCATAGAATTCATTGTGTAACAGATTTGAATGTAACATCACCTGCTTTATTATTTTTTATTTGTGTGCGATATATATATATATATATATATATATTTATCATGAACGACCTCAGCCAGAAGTGAGGCAATTACTATGATAAACCAGAAAACCAAGATAATGCATTCAGGCATTAGAAACATGTAAGGAAGTATAGAGTCCCTTGGGCCTTTTTCAATTTATGTTCTTATTTTACAAAAGATGGAGTCATGGCTTGCCAAAGAACCTCATTCAAATGTAGGGCCTCAAGAAAGGCATCAGGAGAAATATCTTTTCAACCACTTGGCATTGAATGTCCCCAAGATTTTATTGTTGCCTATCCTCCCAATCTCGTAATACCCACTGGGACTTGTGGCCTTGACTTCAAAAGGTCCTTCCCATTTTGGGGTGAACTTTGGCGCCGATAAATTTCGTATGACATGTATTGCGGACTTCAATACCAGATCACCTTCTTGAATGCTCGAGGCTTGACAGTGGCATTATAGGCCCGAGCTACCCTCTGCAGGTAAACCGCGAGCCTACTCTTTGCGCGCTCCCTCTGTTCTTGTAATCCTTCCAGTTCCCCAATTCTGTGATCAAACTGGGGGCAACTTCGCTCAGCCAGGCTCCCTGAAGAAATCGCTATCTCGATGGGAAGGACTACCTCAGTGCCATATACCAAAGAGAAGGGTGTGGCATTTGTGGCTCCCCTTACTGTAGTGTGATAGGCCCAAAGCGTGAGAGGTAATTACTCGGCCCACTTGTCATGCTGTTCCTTTAAAGTTCTACTCAAAATTCGGAGTAGAGTCTTGTTAGTCGCCTTTGCTTGCCCGTTGCCTTTGGGATAGTAGGGTGTAGACTTCCGATGGGTCACCTGATATCTCCTCAGGAGAACGCGAACTTTGCTATTTACAAAAGGGGTCCCATTATCTGACAGAATGATTAGGGGCACACCGAATCGGCATTTGATGTTTTCTTTGATAAAGTTTGCTACCATCTGTCCCGTGGCCGTTGGTAGGGCTACCACCTCGACCCATTTTGTATAGACCTCGGTTGCTACCAGTATCAATTTCTTCTTTTTAGACTTCGGCGAGATTAGACCAATCAGATCCATGGCCCAAGTATGGAATGGCCAGGGGGATTCTGTGGAATGTAGCTCTACCGCCGGAGCGTGGATGGCATGATCATGAATCTGACATTTCTGACACTTTTAGGCATATTGCTTACTATCCATTTGCATCGTGGGCCAATAATAGCCTAGTTATATGAGGAAGTTATACAGTTTTTTCCATCCTTGATGCTCATCCTCATGGGCTTGCTTCAGTACCACTCACGCCTCAACAAGACTTGTACAGCATTTAGCTCTGCCATCAAAACCACGCCTTATTAGCTTTCCTTTACATATAAAGAAATGATTCGCATTCCGTTTCACTAAGATAGCCTCCTCGCGGTCTTGCGGGAGCACCCATTTTTCAAGATAGTCCCTATAACTTTGCCTCCAGTCTTCTTCAGTGACAACAGCACAATAGGTTTCTTCATCATATGTGTTCAAGAGGAAGGGAGATTGAATCAGGAGAAGCTAGAAAGTGCTCATCTAACGACTCATGGAAAGAGACATATCAAAAAGGGTGTGCAATTTAAGAAGAAGGGGAATGCATCAACTAGCAAAGTTGACGATAAAGGTACCATGTGATACCCCTCGATTCTAGAGCCACGGGTGATCAAGTCTGAGCACAAATCTGAGGGATACTAAACAATTAATATGTAAACGAACACCGAATACAAAAAGATTTAAAGAAATAAATAATAAACCTGAAGGAATTCTAAATTTAATATATATATATATATATATATATTCTATAAAATTCACCAAAAATGGAATTCTAATTTAATTTGCATAAAACCAAAATCGATTGAAAGTTTTAATGTTATCTATTTATTTTAACAAATACCTTTATCAAATTATGTGGCGCCCCAAGTTGAGGTCAAGACACTCTTGCCCTATTACTCAACAATTGCATGACTTAATATAACTATATAAAATAAGAATTCTTGAAACTAACAGATTTACTCATGGTCATTAATTCAATAAAAAAAATTTCAAACTAACAAAATTACTCATGGAAATATTTTTGTATAAATCAATAAACATTCTTCAAACCAAATTTAAAAAATTGATAAGTTCGAAAGTTTTCAACATACTATACCGAAATAAACTATCCAAAGTACATTCCTTCAATGCAAAACTAATTAGACAAACCAAATTATATTTTTCCAACATACCCAAGTTTTCAACATACTATACCGAAATAAACTATCCAAAGTACATTCCTTAAATGCAAAACTAATTAGACAAACCAAATTATATTTTTCCAACATACCAAATTTAACAATCCAAATTACATTATTCTTTCATCACACCAAAACAAACCAAATTACATTATTCCAACCAAAGTACAAAAGTCTTAAAACGGACATAAATAGTTCACACATAAAATATATTAAAAACCACTCTCAAGTTTTAACAATCCAAATTACATTATTCTTTCATCACACCAAACTAAACAAACCAAAGTGCAAAAGTCTTAAAACGGAGATAAATAGTGTACACATAAAATACATTAAAAACCAGTCTCAAGTCTCTTTAAAGGTTTTCCAAGAGAGTTACATCACATGAATTGCAGAGCTGAAAAAAAAATGATATAAATGTTAGACCTTATTAAAGAGTATAAATTAAAGAAGAATATTCTTGAAAAACAAAAATAGAACAAAATGAAACACTAAATTTTTACATAAATTAGTAAATGTAACAATCGAGCTCATACTGAGCTCAGGTTTTGATTAGTAAATATAACACACAAGCTTATGGATTTTTAATTAGTTAAAATAACACTCAAGCTCCTACTATGCCTTAAAAATGGGAATGATTAATATAATTGAAAGAATACCAAAAGGTTCATCGTGAAAAATATAAAGGCACATGAATAGACAATAAAAAAATACATAAAAGAGAGTTATTTGAAATTTCATATACTCAATTGGATAATCAATCTGTTAAATATAAAATTCAATCTACTTACAGAATATTTATAAATTCAACAGTCAATTAAAGATAAAATTCAATCTACTCGGTGAACATATATAAATTCATGAACTAATAATCGACGTACCCATAAAGTGAGATATCAACGTACTAAAATTTTAAATCTAATCACGAAATTAAAGAACCATACACACAGTGATTTATAGACACCCACACATAGAGTGATTTATAAACTCCCCCACATACATGGTGATGATAAATGAACACCCACACAAGTCTTTGAATTTGAAGGAGGAGGAGGAGGAGGAGAGTGGGTGAGAGAGAGACTGTGTGAGAGAGCACTGAGCATAGGACATAGCACCAGGGGACTGCGACCGTGGTAAGGAAGGAAGGAAGAGAGGTGGAGGGAAGATGAGAATGAATAAATTTTCTCCATTCATTTGGAGGAGACAAGGAGAGAAAGGATAATATGATGGATGAGTCATCTTTTCTTCTTTATAAATTTGCAACCCTAAAAATGAGATGAAGAGATGACTATTATATAAGTTTTAAATTACGATACTATCCTTCATAAATTACAATACTACAGATACTAATGGGTATATTATATATATACACACACACACACATAAATTAATCCTAAAGGATACAGTAATTTGTGAGCTTATTTTTTTTCTTCCATCTAACTAAGGAAAAAAATAAATAAATAAATGATACAATCTCTTTTCTATGAATGTCTCATCCATTCTTTTTTCTCTCCATTTTATTTATTTATTTATTTATTTTTTATAATAAGTTAAAACACCTTTTACTTGAATTATCCAATTGATTGTTTACTTGTTAGGTCAATTGCCTCTCTTCAATTCGCATCTCCCTCTTCAATACTCCTTTTCTTCTTTGCTCATAGTTGTGGAGAATATTATGAAACCCTAATTACAATTGCTCTCAACTTAAATACTAATTGTGTTTTCCCCTGGCTGCTAAATTAATTTATTTTTAATTTACTTTTTTCCAATTTACTTGCAATTAGATTATTATTTTACAATAATACCCTTTAGAAATATATTATATACTTATTTAGTTTTAGGGTTAATATATATATATATTTTTTATTTTTTTTACACTTAGGGTTAATATTGATTAAGTCCGTTTTGGGAAGAAAAGTAGAAGAAAATTTTGTTTACAAATTAGTTTTAACATCACAACACCTTCAACTTCTAAAATTCACCATAAACTCAAAACTTAACTATTTGGAACTAAATAAAAACCTGTGAACTCTTTAACAAGTGTACTTTAATATCTCAAATTTCCATTTACAAATTACAAGTCAATCTTACCCTATATTCTGTCAAGTTCGATCACTTATTTAAATATTATACTATTTAAGTTGTTTTATGAATCTTTTATATATACCCTTGCTCCCATAGTCGGTCATAGTATATTATTCGTGTCATTGATTAATAATATCTCTTTACATAAAAAAAAATATATATTTTATTTTAGTACATTCCATCACTAAATGATACTCCCTCTGTCTCAAAAAAAATATCTTGCTTTCTTTTTTAGTCCGTCTAAAAATATTTTTCACTTTCTTTTTTTAAACAATATATTTTACATCTTTCCATTTATGTCTTTTCAGTTTAAAATTTCAAACTCTAATATTCAAAACTTAAAAAGGCAAATTAATAAATTTCTAAAGAGACAAGACATGTCCCACATGTTCCCTTAAAAATTTCAACTCTCCAAAAGTAACAACTAAATCGGGACGGAGGGAATACTTCTGAGTCACTATCCTTCAAATAAGACTTTAATTTTGAAATGGAGATAGTAATATTTAATAAAATTGTAGTATCATATTATCATTACAATTGATATAATTAAATATGGAATAATAAATATATATATACACACTACTATAAAACCTTCTTTTGAAATGTTAGAGCAAAGGACACAATCACATGGTTCCTCAACTTACTATATCAAATCGTTAGCTCCAGAGATGGTGCGTACAACTATTCTGGCCCTTGTCGACTAAGCTGTCCCATCAAGATAATGATATTGTTTATGCTTATATGGGAGACTGAGCATGAATAACCTTTTTTTTGACACAAAAAAGTTGAATCCCTAAACTGGTGGTGTGCTTGCCTGCTAATCGTTTAATGTTTTTTACAACCTGAATCTTAATCAGGATTAATATCCTTCAATCAGGCTTGGTAATGGTGGTAAGGTAAGAGACTGGATTTTAATTTAATGATGCTGTCTATGTGAGGCGATTGTAGAGTTCCAAGTTCAATAAAAAATAATAAAAATTAAAATAAAATATAGTCTTCAATCAACAAACTAAGTTAAACAACTTCCAAATTTAGTGAAATTATAAAGCTAGAGCAAGTAATGATATGATATTTTCAGATAAAAAGATAAAATATAGAATCTGCATAGCCTAGTTCACAATAAAACTCGTCCTATAATATATTATTAATCTTGACAAAGTCATGAGTATTACGTACCAAGGCGTTAATATTTTGGGTCAGTAGTTGTCGTTGTACATGGTAATCATGTCCGAGATCTTCTGCCTCGAACTCCTTACATCACATCTACATTTGTCAGTATCTTTACTCTTCGTCAATGGTTTTCTTAAACCTGCGCAGCTTCTTCTTCATCTTATCCATAGTCTCCCTCAAATCAGTCTCTTCTCCAACAGCAAATTAAGCATTGTTCAATAGGTACTCAAGCTCACTTTTCAAATTGTTCAAACCTGACACAATGTCCTGCACCTCAATTTTCTCTTTTTCAATGGACTTCTCAATTGAATCCAATATCTGGATCTCTGCTTTCAGCTTTTTCTCATACTCTATCCAAAGGATATCAATCCATCCACCCATTAGAGCCAACCCCGCAGCGGTAATTTTCAAGGCCTTGGCAGCTGGCGGGGCACCATTAGCTGCTGCCACAAAAGAACATATCAGAACAGAAGCACAAGTCGCCCCGAAAATTACATTCCATACTAAAAACCAAGTCTCTGAGCTCTTCACCTTCTTTTCAAGCTCTTTCTTCCTTGCTACCAATTTATCTAACATTGACTCTTCCTTTTCACGGACAGAATTTAACAAGGACAACAACTCATTCGTAAGTGAGCTACCTTCGTTCTGAAAATCCTCCAATAACTTTAGGGTCTTAGGAAAGTTTTCCGGTTTCCCATCTAACCCATCTCTTTGTTCTTCCTCAAATTTATCTAAAGCAACTCGAATCATCGAATGCTTTTCTTCCGCACGGGTGATGCACTTCTCGAGAGCTGTACAGACATTTAAAATTTGAAAACTGTTATCGAAGTAGTCCTTCACAATATCGTGCTCGTCACCATTCTTCAATTTCCATTTACAAATAATTTCGGCCACTTGTTGAGTCCTTTCGACGAAGAAGCCTGTGAGCGCTGCTACTGACTCCAGAGAGTCCGGGGCGGCGCCCTCTCCGACGGTGTTGATGACTCGGGTGGTGCTTTGTCGGATGAACGAATCAAATGAGTTTATAATTGGGTCATTTTGACACGCGGCCTGGTACGAGCTCACTTCTGACTCTATGTCTGAATATTGATGCTTTGCCTTTATTCTGCTACTACTACCACCCATTGTAGTAACTTGGATTGGATTGAATGATTAGATATGAAAATTATCAAAATAGATGGGGGAATGACGATGGGAGAGACTATAGTTTTTTTGCCTTTTTTTTTTAAACAAGAGAGACTAGAGTATAGAGAGATGAAAAAGATGGAAATTGTTTTAAATAAGTGAAGCAGGCTTAAATATGAAAAAATGATAAAGAATACTTCAGACTAGTCTACTTTAAAATTTTTGCTTCAATGAAGTGAGTCCTATCACATACATCAATTGGATATAAGATCACTCGTTAAAATTTAATAAGCACGGTCTTCGTTCCATATTGTGTTTATTAAGTTGGGTATAAGCAACCATCTATCAAAACTTAATAAACACATGACGGAATGAAGATAAATCCATACCGTGTTTTTTAATTTAATATTAAATAATAAGATTAAATTTGTCATTTTACAATTTAATTAACGGGTCGGTTACGGATTTATGGGTAAAATGATGGATTTTATTAGTTCAGGGGGTGTTTAATTTTAGTAGGGGTTTTTTGAACGATAATAATAGTATAGAAGGGTTATGTGATTTTTTCTCTTTTTTTATTTAAATTTTTCCTAATTATTATTATTATTATTTGTTTAAAAATTCAACCATACACAAACTATATTTCTTATTCAAAATAGACTCTTAACACTCTACATTAAACTATTATTTGTTTAAGAGAGTGATCCATTGCCAGCGTTCACACTCTCGTTAAGGGTGTGGATGATATGCCAGTGCTTTGTTGGAGTACCAAATCAAATTGCTTAAGAAAGGCGTCTCATTCACACTCGGCCTAGTACCATTTCAGATGGGACTCCATGTCTGAATATTGATGCTTTTCCATTATTTTGCTAGATTGACCCCATTGTGATGCCCAAACTTGGATTCAACGAGGGAGAAATTACAATAATTTGAAAGTCTGGAATGTGTTAGATTTGAAGATAAATACATATTGTGGATACTAGGATGATCCAGGAGAAGAACTTTATTGTTCTCGTTCTATTAGTAACATAGTATTACAAATTGCTAAGTAGTGAGACGACACACTAAAATAAATCAGTTTTAAAAATATAATTCATTGATGATACCGACTACCAAGTATGAAGGGTGCAAAGAAGTCTTTCAGCTAGTGCCTAGTCTCAATGGTGTCCTAGATTTTTACCAATCTAGGCATACTTGGCTGAAAAGTTAGATGGAAATTGTTTTATGAGTGAGGCCCACCCAATTTAAATATGAAAAATGATACTTATTGCATTCACTGGATGCATGTGGGATTTAGGTACATTTTTCACCGATACAATATATATAATCTCATTTCATATATATGTGGGTGATCATTTCAATTTGATCGGGTATATTGAATGGTGGTCAATTAATTTGCTAACGGCATTTTAGACCATAATGGTACAAATTGTCATATTTATAATTAGTTTTGTTTAGTAGTTCTTATACTTAATTCTTTTGCCGTATAGGTTGTATTTGTAATTATATCCTCAAAACTAGTTTTTTTTTTTTTTTTTCCTAATTATTATTGTTATTTGTTTAAAAATTCAACCATACACAAACTATTTTTCTTATTCAAAATAGACTCTTTAACACAAACTATAGGTAATTCTTTTCCCGTATATGTTGCATATTTGTAATTATAGCCTCAAAACTAATTTTTTTTTAAAAAAATCCCTAATTATTATTATTATTTGATTAAAAATTCAACCATACACAAACTATTTTTCTTATTCAAAATAGACTCTTTACACCCTCCATTAACCTATTATTTGTTTTAGAATGTGTTCGGCCACTTCTCCATTTGTTTTGAAGATCGAAGCAACCTGTGATATCTTTTACTGACTTCAGAGAGAGTGATCGATTGCCTGCGTTCTCGTACACCCTCGTTGAGGGTGTGGATGACACATCGGTGCTTTGTTGGAGTCCCAAATCGAATTGCTTAAGAAAGGCATCTCGTTCACACTCGGCCTGGTACGTTTTCAGATGGGACTCCATGTCTGAATATTGATACTTTTCCATTATCTTGCTAGATTGACCCCATTGTGATGCCCAAACTTGAATTCAAGGAGAGAGAAATTACAATAATTTGAAACCTGGAATGTATTAGATTTGAAGATAAATACATATAGTGGGTACTAAAATGATCTACCAGAAGAACTTTATTGTTCATGTTGTATTAGTAACATGGTATCACAAATTGATTAGATGTCAATACCATAAGTAGTGACTAGTGAGATGACCCACTAAAATAAATCAATTTTAAAAATATAATTTAGTGATGAAAGTCCAACCGAAGTATAAAAAGTGCAGAAAAGTCTTTCAACTAGTGCCTTGTCTCAATGGTGTCCTAAAATTTTCAATTCCATTAATGAGAGATTTATTATGGCCACCAATCTATAGCATAGTTGGCTGAAAAGTTAGATGGAAATTGTTTTATGAGTGAGGCCCAACCAATTTAAATATGGAAAAAGATACTTATTGCCTGAAAGCTTCTGTCAGAATCTTTGCATTAATTCACTAAATGCATGTGGTGGGATTTACGGACGTTTATTCACTAAATACTTATTGTCTGAGGGCCTGTTTGGAGGCCCATATCTGATGTTGTTTTAGTGTTTTGGTTTTAGTTTTGGGCCAATATTATATTTGGAGCGGGCTAATGTGGTATTTAATAGTGCCAAAACATTATGAGATTTGGGCCAAAACCCATAATAACAATTTGGTAATATTAGACTGATATGGCACTGTAGCGGTGAATTGATCTCAAACCAAAACCAAACCAACCCTTGTTTTTACTGTAGCGGTGATATCACGTATATAAGGTCGCATATCAGATTTTAGGACATTTTTCAGCGTCGTTTCTATCTCTTCGCGCAACTCCTTAGAGGCGACTTCAGTGGCGATCCAAACTCTTCCACCACCGATCTGGCAAAGCTCTTCCACCAGGTACCTCATTTTGTGTCTCTGTCTGTATCTATAGATCACATATATCTTCGCTTTTGAGATTCAAATGTTACATTTGGGAGGTCCTCGTATTCACTCTCTCTCTCTAATTTTGTGACAATCAGAATCTATAGGTTTTTCCTCATTTGCCTTTTTTTCCGAATACGTGATGAGTATCTGCAATTCTCTCATGCATTATTTATTAATCTCTTTTCACAAGCATCTTTCGAAAATCTGATCATTGCGTTTCCAAGTTTTGATCTTTATTCCAATCATGTTGTGAGTGTTGTAATTTAGGGCATTTGTGTCCAGATCTCAAGTTTCAATCAGCTATGACGGAGTTCTAGGGTTTGATTTTAGCCCTTTTTTGGGTTGTTTCTTCTATCAACCATGGTTCTGATTTAAGGGTTTATGTGTCATTTATCGATTGTGTGTGTTGCAATGTGGAAGCAATTTTTCAGTAGACTGAGCTGATTACAGCTATCGATTTTAGCGATATTCCCAAGATCTGTTCTTCGTCCAAATTACGTTGTAATTTAGGGCATTTGCGTCCAGATCTAGAGTTTGAATCAGCTATGTCGGAGGTCTAGGGTTTGTTTGTAGCCCTTTCTGGGTAATTTCATCAATCGATATGGTTCTCATCTAAGGGTTTATGGTTTATTAACCGACTGTGTTGCAATGTTGAAGCAATTTCTCAGTAAACTCCCTCGGAAGTCATCGAAATCCGAGCATGTTGATTTGGCAAGGAGTGGTTCTGCCAATGATTCGGTCTCTCCACGCAGAAATTTTCAACGCACCAGCAGTGGGACGATGGTTTCGGGCCGGCCAAATACGGTCAAGCGGATGTCATCAGCAGTGTTTCCGGCAAGTGTGGTTGCTGGAATTGAGCCTCTGTTAGCATTCAAAGATGTTCCCAGTTCAGAAAAATTGAATCTCTTTATCAGTAAGGTGAGTCTCTGTTGTGTGGTTTTTGATTTCACTGACCCAACTAAGAATACAACAGAGAAAGATCTTAAACGCCTAACATTGATAGAGCTTGTTGACTTCGTTGCTTCTGGACCTCCGAGGTTTACAGAACCCGCAATCTTAGCAATGTGTAAAATGTGTGCTAATAACCTGTTTAGGGTCTTTCCTCCTAATTATAGGTCTAACTTGAGTGGTAGTGAAAATGATGATGATGAACCAATGTTCGATCCTGCTTGGTCACATCTACAAATTGTGTATGATCTACTGCTTAAATTTGTGACTTCTTCCTCCCTTGAAGCAAAGTTAGGGAAAAAGTATATAAATCATTCGTTTATTTCGAGATTGCTAGACCTATTTGATTCTGAGGACCCAAGAGAAAGAGAGTGTTTGAAAACTATTCTACATAGGATTTACGGCAAGTTCATGGTTCACAGGCCTTTTATAAGGAGGAGCATAAGCAATATCTTTTATCGATTTGTATTTGAAACTGAGCGGCATAATGGGATTGCTGAGTTGTTGGAGATTTTTGGGAGTGTAATTAGTGGGTTTGCATTACCTTTGAAGGAGGAGCACAAGATCTTTCTGTGGAGGGCTTTGATACCTCTGCACAAGCCAAAATCATTGGGGGTATACTTTCAGCAATTGTCATTCTGTATTACACAGTTTCTAGAGAAGGAACCAAAGTTAACTAGCTCTGTGATAAATGGATTGTTGAAATACTGGCCAATTACAAATAGCCAAAAGGAGGTAATGTTCCTGGGCGAGTTGGAAGAGATTCTGGAAGCAATTAACATGGTGGAGTTTCAAAAGGTCATGGTTCCATTATTCTGGCGGATGGGATGCTGCATCAACAGTTTTCACTTTCAGGTGTCTTCTTATTCATCTTCCTTTTTTTTAGCTCCCTTTGATAAGCTTATTCTCTAGATTGTGCTTATTTGGCTTGGCAATTTTATCTTTATTCTTCTTGTGCCCCTTCACCACCACTCCGGTGCCTAAAGGATGACCCTTTTTTATTGGTTTAATCAAGTATTCTGTAGCTTGCATTCTTTTCTTCTTCTTATCCAATCATTTCCACTTTCATCATATATTGCATGACAACTAATTTGTAGTTTTAACGAAGATTATTGATATAATTTAAATTATTATGTTTACACATATGTAATTATGGACCAGAAAAGGTACAATCATGTTTCCATCCTCCCACTTTCACTCCATGCCCTAGTTACTAATAGAAACACCATTGTAGCCCAAGGATCTGAAGTTCAATGATTGACTTTCTGAAATTCTGCAATGAAGATTCAAGTTTGAGACCCATCTGTCACAACTTATGTTAATTCTTGCACACTTTTTAGTTGAATGAGCAGGAATGCATCTAGACCGTGTTCTGAAAATATCGGGTTTCTATCAGGGTGTGCTTTAGTTCCTTTTTCTAGATATAGTAAACAGTCCACACTCCAGAGTTCATCAGTTGATTATTTTATGTAATAGTTTTGTATGATTTACACCCATAAGCCCCTAACGGTTAAATGGGAAGACACGTAGGAATACAAATTCAAAGTTGTGGACGTTAGAAAACGGCTAAAGTCACAAAAAACATAAATTATTGAAAAATTGGATATAACTTATAAGGATGGTTGAGCCTCAGAAGAGTTTAATAGGCTTGATTCTTGATGCTAAGAAGAATATCATGGGAATCAAGAAAAGTACACAGGTTCAGATGTCAAAGTGATTTTAGATAGTATGTTAAAATGGTGTTTATAACTTGGAGGGAGAATTACCTCATAATTGGAGTGAAAGAGGATGATGCCAACATGTAGTTTTTTCAGATCACACAGTAAACTCTCATTTGAGAGGGAATTGTATGAGTGTAGATTGATGAGTAGTTTAGGAGGAATGAAGGTCAAGGGAGGGTTAGGCATCTTCACTGTAAAATGTTTTTAGGATTGGCTTGTCAAAGAATGCCTTCAATGGAATCAGAGCTTTATGTATTACTCATGATCTAATAGAATGGATTGAAAGACTCTTTTAGGCAAGAAAATTGAAAAGGATTAGTGGATTTTAACAGTGATACCCAATCAGATCAAGATGGTCAAGCAACATGGCAATTTCTTCATATTATAAATCATTACTGCTGGTGAATGGTGGATGTGCTTCACTTGATTTTTTGGAGAAAAGGTACAGTGAATACCCAGGATACCAAGCTAGTTAGTTTGTTGGGTAGTTAATGATTTCATAATAATGGCAATTATGGCATTGTTTTGGAAATTGGAGACTGGTTGTGGAGTCAAAAGATGTTCTTGAGGGAGAGATTCAGGTTTTGGATTTGGTGCTCATAGCTAATAACTTTTGCTTGGACTCGAGCCTTCGTGAGATACTATAGTGTAAATCTGCAAGCTAGGTTTCAAAAAACTTCTTTTGATATCATGGGTTTTTTTTTATTTTATTATATATATATATATATATATATTGGAGAAAGGTGGATTTTGGATTTAGAGAGGATGGATAGTTGACTTACCAGAAGAAAAGGTGGATAGATGCTTTTGCTTGCATCCTTATTATGTATGAGTCAATGAGTGTCACCCTTTTTGGTTATTTTTTTCCAGGGAGTCCTTGAGAAGGATTACATACATATTTTTTTAGTTTGATAAATAGGCTGATAGATGGCTTGACCTTGTTGGTTGACAAGGCAACAGGAGGCAGATTATTGGAAGGGGATAATGTTGCTCTCGTTATTCACAGGCAAGTAATTTATTTTTTGTTAGGGGATAATGTTGGTAATAATGTCTTGGCATGGATTGATGTTGGCAGCTGGGGGAATTGATTGCTTCCTTCTGTGATGTCCTTGCCCTTCCTCTATGAGGCAGTCCTAAAGCTTTGGAGTTTTTTAATATACCGACTGAGGAAGTTTCCAAGTGCCATATTCCTTGGAAAAGGATCACAACCTAGCCAACACTAGTTATGTGTTATTGCATATTTTTAGTGTATTATATCTGTAAAACACAGTCAATTTGTATAAGGTGGTTTGTTTTGTTTGTTATTTGAATCTCTTTTGGGATGATTGAATTTTCTTTATATTAACCAAGTATGTCAACAAGGAACTAACTTTTATATTTTCTTCCAAATTCAATCATTTCAGGTGGCTGAGAGGGCACTGTTCCTCTGGAACAATGACCAAATTGTCAACCTGATTGCACATAACCGACATGTCATCATGCCAATCATATTCCCAGCCCTGGAAAAGAATATCGAGAGCCACTGGAACCAAGCAGTGCTCAACTTAAGCCTAAATGTCAAGAAGATGTGTGCAGAGATGGATGATGTGCTGTTTCTGGCATGTGATGCCCATTTCAGGGAGGAACAGGCAAACCTAACATTGGAAGCAAAGAAGCGGAAAGAAGCATGGGAGCGCCTAGAGAATGCAGCAAGTCGCCAGCCAATATCTGGAAATACTGCTGTACTGGTAACCCCTTAGCAATCTCTGTTGCCTGTTAAGTGGCATTTGATCTGCTTGACCCAGTGCCTTTTCTTTTGTTTGCTTTTTTTTTTTTTGGGGTTGTGGGAGAACAAGAGATGTATGGATATGACTGGCTGTTGTCTGGGAGTGGCATTTTTTGGGATTGTCCGGTGACAGCCTGTTGTTGTAACTTGTTTGATCCCACGTATTCCGCTTTACCGAAGTGTTATTTACTTCAGTGGAGAATCCATGGGTAAGACCATGTAATTTAGTAGGTTAAACAAATTAACATCATTTGTCAGCTCTCTCTCTGTGCGCGCGCGCGAGTGTTGGGTGCTATTTGAGTTACAAACTCAGCAAATCTTGAAAAATTAGCCTCTTTGAAATTATGAACTCATTCTAACTAATTATTTTTTTTAAAATAAATAAATAAATAATAGGATCCAGTGTGTTCCACTTTACCGAAGTGTTATTTTTTTTGTTTGTTTGTTTTTGCTATGGAATAATGGAAGCTTTAGAGAATATTACACAAAAAGAAAAAAGAAAAAAGAAAATAGAAAATAGAACAGGTTACTAACATACTACAAATTCAAAAATGATGAAGTCTGAATGATTGTTCGAAAATGATGAAGGCAAAAGAGTCGGTCAAGCTATTACTTGGGAGTTCTGTTTATTCAGTCTATTTTGCACCATATTTTGTTTTGCAATTATCTATTTTAGCAGTGTTAATGATTGTTTTGGCCTTTTTTGTTTTTCTTCAAGGGCTTTCAACTTGAACCTTTTCATCTTCAGTGCTGCTCTTCATCTCACTTAGCTGTGGCTTTAGTTCTTGTCATGTGATCCCACAAAGCCTCCTGCAAAAGCATTTATTTCCACCACTTTGTTATAAACTTCAGTAGCCTCCATTTGCCCTTTAGCTTCACAATGCTAATAACTTTCTTATATGATATATAGATACTACACTGTTAAAC